>JAYMTK010005334.1:0-10306 GCA_036897405.1 Pelargonium myrrhifolium
TCAGCCAAGCCCGGCGAGATCTGAGCGGTGAGGAGGCGAGAGTCAGCTGCGAGTGGAGGAAGCCCAGCCACATCCACAACGAGATCTTAGGTCGGCGTAGGTTCGAGGCCGGAGGAACAACGCGATGGTTGGTGTGGAAGTTATCGATAGAGGATACGACATGGTTGGGACCTTCGAGCATGAGCTCGACGGCTGTAACGGGACCGACAGAGGTTTGAAGTCGGCGGAGGTCCAAGGCAGTAAGAAAGAGATGAGGGAGATGGAGGTCCGGTGAGGGCTTTCATGTGTGAGATGGAGGTTCGGTGGGGGATTTGAAATTAGAGATGGAGATGAAGTGGAAGAGTGGAGGAGATAGGGGAGATGGAGATGATTTTTTTTTTTTTAATTTAATAATATTTTAATTTTCATATTTTAGTAATTTCAATCAATTTTTAACTCTATTCAAAAATAAAAACTCTTGCAAAGTTCAGAGTAGTCTAAAGTTAGTTTAGGAGGATCGTATGTATAATTATTGTAGACTTTTCTTGAGTTTTGTAGTATAAAAATAATAATAACATACAAAAATTATGAATAACAAAATTATATTAAAACATGTTTATGAGTTACCATCTTTTGGTGATATTTCTATTTATATCATTGTTAAAAATATCAATATTATAACTTTTACATATATTACGATTGCAATACTTACATTGAAAATTAGTAAACAATTATTAAATACCCTATCTTCATAACAAAAAAAAATATTTTAAGAACAAATTATTTAAATTTATCTAAGTGCTTGTAGACTGTACTGGGTGGCGTCGGAGGCAACATAGTGGCCTATAACCGGATACAGTTTCAAGGTTGACAGTTGGTCTGTTGGCATTACAGCGCATGTACAGGCCAACGGTTGGCCTCCCCTATCCTATCTGTCTTCATTAGAGCCGTTGATCTTGAAGATGATGAGACGATTATGGTTCTTTGTTTACCTGATGCAGAGGAAAGACAACCAGTTATTTGATACTTTTAAGGAAATGGTGGGTTCTTACCTCCATCAAGACCCGCCTGGTACGAATATCTCGGCTTGGCTACAATGTTATGGAATCCGGAAAGGTGCATGGTCATACAATCGACTTCGCGGATAAAGCTGAAACTGAAATTCAACAAGAGTCACAAGACAATAAGGAGTTATCAACTTACCAAAATGATGTTGATCTCTACTTGGATATGGATGAACAATTGGAAACAATTAAGGTCGACAACAACAACCGAAAGAAGAGGAATCAGAGAGTTCCGCTTTACTTACAAGACTATGAGTTGAATTAGTATTTATAGTTGCTGCACTAGTTAGAAGTTTATGTTGAGTTTGATTAATTAGTTATATTTGCTCTCCTACTCTCCTACAATTTGCTTATTCTTTTCTCCTCAAGTTTGTTTCTCTTATCAGTTCTAGTTCCTTAGTTGATGAGTAATTTAGTTTAGATGTATTTCTATTTCATTCAATAAAAGTGCAGCACTCTTCAACTCTTATTCTTGCCTATTTACTTCTATAAATTAAGTCTCTTTCGTTGGTGCTTTCATTCACCTCTCCTACCAATCATGAGCACTTTGGATTCTGACGAGTCTTACGTAGTGGGAGAATCGATGCCGCCAAACGGGATTAGTCAACTCCGTGTTGATATGGAAGCCATGAAACAACAAATGGCTGATTTCGTGACCTTTAACACCCCAGTTGCACCACCACCAAGCATTACCATTCCACATCAGGCTCCCTAACAATTTCCAAATCACCATCAACCACCCTTTCGCTCTAAAATCGATTTTCCAAAATTTAATGGAGTCAATGCAATTGATTGGTTGAACCGTGACGAAGCTTATTTTGAGTAATAAAACACTTCAGAGACTCATAAGTTGCTCTTAGCACATGTCCATATGAAAGGCGATCAACTAGCTTGGTTTAAGAACCTCAAAAAAATTGGGCAGATTAGTGATTGGCTTTCCTTTGCCCGAGTGTTCGAGTTACAAAAAGAACCATCCGAGTTTGACGATCTCTTAAAAAATATCTTTAAACTCATGCAAACCGATTCTGTTCAAGAGTTCAATAATCAATTTTCTGTATTGGCAAACAGGTGCGAAGGGCTACCGGAGAAAATTTTAATGAGTTGTTTCATTGGCGGACTGAAACAAGGGCTACAAGCAGAGGTCACAATAGCCAAACCATCCTCCATGACAAATCTCATTAATTTGGCTCTCTTACATGAACAACGACTTCAGTTTATGCGGCCATCTTTTTTTACCGCGTATCACTGTTAAGGCCTCTATTATGCCACCATTGCTCCCAACTCCATCTTCTAGCTCTTCTCAGGCAGCTCGACCGAATCCAACGCCAACAATACCAACACAAGCACGTCGAATGAGCATCAAAGAAATAAATGATCGTAGAGCCCGCAGATTATGCTTTACTTGCGATGAAGCATTCACAGTAGGTCAAAAATGTACAAATTGCCAATATCTTTATATTGAAGTCATTGATGATGGAGCTACAGATGATCAAGAGGTTCCTATTACCACAACCGAGTCTGGAACATTGGTTTCTCAAGTTGAACCACATATATCATTTTATGCCTTTTCAGGACAAAGGTCGCCGGGGATGATGCACTTAAGGAAAAATAAATGGTATTCTAGTTCATGTTCTTTGTGATAATGACTCAACTCATAACTGTATTCAACCCCAACTTGCCAAATTTCTGAAGTTACCAATTCAACCATGTGAGAACTTTGTTGCACACGTCGACAACGAAAAAATTTTGCATGGTGAAGGGATGATTGTCGCCCTTTCCTTGGTGATTCAATCTCATGAATTTATTTTGCCAGTCACACTTTTACCCATATTCGGAGCCGACGTTGTTTTGGGAACACATTGGCTTGAAATCTTGGGGAGAACAATGACAAATTATAAGCATAAGGTTATGGAGTTCAATCTTAAGGGATGTCAGGTACGACTTGTTGGTGTTCTCGAATCTCAAATCACACCAGCACAATACCATCACATTCGTCGGTTATGCAAGACGGATGCCATTGCTGAGGTGTATACCGTGGAGGCAATTCAAGATAAAAAAGTCACCACAAATTCTATTCCGACTGATCTGGATCTGAAACTCATGGACCTCCAAAGCTTTCAGTGTGTTTTTGAAATTCTTACAGACATCCCTCTTAAGCGTGTACATGACCACGCGATTTCGCTTTTACCTGCCGCAACGCCTGTCAATGTGCAGCCATAACGATAGTTACGATACCCTTTTTTACATAAGACGGAGATCGAGAGGTTGGTGAAAATCATGCTTGAAGAATGATTAAATCATCATAGTAACAACCATTTCTCATATCCGGTTTTATTAGTTCGAAAAAAAGATGGGACATGGCGATTTTGTGTGGACTATTGGGCTTTGAATTGTTAAAAATCATTTTCCTATTCCAACAGTGGACGAACTCTTGGATGAACTTCACACTGCTCGTTTCTTCTCCAAATTAGATCTCCGTTCCGACTATCATCAAATATTACTGAAAGGAGATATACACAAGACTGCTTTTCTTACTCACCTTGGCCATTACAAATTGTTGGTCATGCCATTCGGATTGACAAATTCTCCGGCCTCCTTTCAATCCCTCATGAACAATTTTTTGGTACATTTATTCGCAAGTTTGTTCTTGTATTTTTTGATGATCACTTGGACCATTTAAGGGTTGTGCTACAGTTCTTGCAAGAGAACAAACTTTTTGTCAAATTGTCAAAATGCTCATTTGGTCAGCGATCGGTGGAGTATTTGGGACATGTAGTCTCAGAGCTCGGAGTTTCCATGGATGGGTCCAAGGTTGATGCAATTCTTTCCTGGCCAACACCTAAAAATCTAAGGTAATTGAGAGGCTTTTTGGGCCTCACTAGTTACTATCGGAAGTTTGTCAACAACTATGCCAAACTCGCATCTCCACTCAGTGATCTTTTAAAGAAAGATGGATTTTTGTGGTCAGATATGGTTCAACGTGCATTTGATAATCTTAAGGCGGCCATGACGCCAGCTCCAATATTGCAATTACCCGATTTCACTAAACCATTTGTGCTTGAAACAGATGTGTACGGGACATGTATTTGAGCGGTGTTGTCTCAAGATGGGCACCCAATTGAATTCTTTTCTAAGAAACTCTCATATCAAATGCAAAGAGAGTCTACGTATGTGCTAGAGATGTTCGCAGTTACTCAAGTTGTGAAACGTTGGCGTCCATACCTTTGGGGTCATTGATTCGTCATTCACACCGATCAACGGAGTTTAGTTGGCCTCAACTCTTAGGTACTCCAAACTCCTGAGCAAGAACATTGGTTGGAAAAGTTATTGGGGGTTCACATACTCTATAGAGTACAAACCGAGTAAGGAGAACACAACAACGGGTGGTCTTTCTCATTGCTATATGAATGTTGCTGCTAACACTATGTTTCTTATGCATATTTTGATTTTGTGACTGAGGTAAAGGCTTCTCTTGAGCAAGATGCACATGCACAACTAATTTTGACAAAAATAGCAAATAGCTCTATTCCTCCAGCTGGTTACTCTATGAAAGATGGATTGTTATTATACAAACAACGGTTATACATTCATGCGATCAATTCTTTACGACACCGTTTGCTTTCAGAGTTTCATTCTTCGAAATTGGTGGTCATGCCTGTATCACGCGTACACACAAAAGACTTGCTGCAAGTTTCTTTTGGCCTTCCATGCATTTGGACGTCGAGCAATTTGTCTCCAATTGCACTGTTTGTCAGTGTGCTAAGATAGAGACAACAAGTCCAGCTGGACTTCTTCAGCCACTGCCTATACCAAAACTAATTTGGTCAGATGTTTCCATAGACTTTATCACCGGGCTTTCGTCTTCTCAAGGGTACACTGTTATCATGATCGACATTGATCGATTGAGTAAGTATTCACATTTGACACCATTAAAAGAGAACTATACCAGCAAACAAGTAGCAGTGGCTTTTGTCTCTACCGTTGTTAAATTGCATGGTATTCCTCAGTCGATAATTAGTGATCGGGATAAGGTGTTTATTAATCAATTTTGGAAAGAATTGTTTCGCTTACAGGGTACCACGTTGTCTATGAGCACCGCTTATCATCCACAAAACGATGGTCAAACGGAGTCCTTAAATAAATGCATGGAGATGTACCTTCGTTGTTTTGTTTCTGAATCCCCATCATCATGGTTACAATTCTTACCATGGGCGGAGTTTTGGTATAACACGTCGTTTCCATCGGCAGCGGGAATGACACCTTTTCATATTGTTTATGATAGACCACCCCCGACCATTCTTCGATACATTTCGGGTACGTCCACTAGTTCTGAAGTAGAAGTTGTTCTTCTCAATCGTGATCAACTGCTTTGCTCACTTCGCCTCAATCTCACAAAGGCTCAAGACCGAATGAAGGCTCAAAAGGATCGCCACTAACGTGAAGTTGAATTTGCAATTAGAGATAAGGTTTTGGTTAAGCTTCAACCATACCGGTAGACTACTGTGGCGTTTCAAAAATCTCAAAAGTTGAGCATGCGATACTTCGAACCGTTCACAGTGGTCAAGAGAATTGGACTAGTGGTTTACAAGTTAGCATTGCCTTCTACTGCGCGTATTCACAATGTCTTCCATGTTTCACTACTCAAAAAGTTTAAAAGTAGTGTTGCAAATTTGGCTCACACATTGTCGTACATTGTCACTGAGCATGGACCAATGCTGAGTCCATTGAGTACCCTTAAAGTCCGACTAATCCAACGTCAAGACACGTGGGTACCACAACTACTTGTTTCTTGGTCTGGCTTGCTGGATTTGCCACCAATATGGAAAAATGCTGCATTATTTAGGCAAGATTATCCTACTTTCGACCTTGAGGGCAGGGTCGTTCCGGATGGGGAAGGAAATGGTATGGATCTCTTAACTTGGCTACAACGTATGGAGTCTGGAAAGGTGGCCATGCAATTGACCTCGCGGATAAAGCTGAAACTGAAATCCAGCAAGAGTCACAAGATAACAAGGATTTATCAACTTACCAAAGTGATGTTGATCCCTACTTGGATATGGATGAACAAGTGGAGACAATTACGGTCGACAACAACAACCGAGAGAAGAGGAATCGAAGAGTTTCGCTTTACTTACAAGACTATGAGTTGAATTAGTATTCACTAGTTAGAAGTTTATGTCGAGTTTGATTACTTAGTTATACTTGCTCTCCTACTCTTATACAACTTGCTTATTCTTCTCTCTTCAAGTCTGTTTCTCTTATCAGTTCTAGTTCCTTAGTTGATGAGTAATTTAGTTTGGATGTATTTCTATTTCATTCAATAAAAGTGCATCACTCTTCAACTCTTATTTTTCCCTATTTACTTCTATAAATTAAGTCTCCTTTACCGTCTTGGAGAACGTTGGTGGATGAGGTGTTGAGCCATTCCTTATTCAAAAAATGTGAAGGTCTGAACTTTCTTGACAAGAAGTTGCTGCCAACCCTGGAGGAAATATTCAAACAGAGACACGAAGACGATCATCAAGGAAAAGGAGATTGTCGGGTGAGATTTCAACAAGAACGGGTTGGAACTTGACCCCATTGTACAATATTGATCAGGTGAATGATTCTGAGTTGAATTCTAAAAAAGTGTATACAATTGCATTTTAAGAAACAAAGGTGGAGATGAAAATGGGAGAGTCGTCATATGTCAAGAACGAGTCAGGTGACTGAGTTAGGTATAATGGAGAAGGTGATCAGCAGTAGATGCAAACTGATGAATATGGAGATTAAGAAGAACAAGTTGTGATGGAGAACCTAGAAGGTGGAGATCAAGTTGTTGGTGAAAGTGAGAATGAGAAAGTGGTGAATCTTTTGCTGGGGATGAGAAGGAGCTTGGATGTGCATAAAAGACGTGTGAACATAATGATCAATAAGGTAAGTGGTGCAGTATATTATAGTGAGGATGAGGATGACAATCTTTGGATGAAAGTAGGGATTCTCAGGATTCAAATTGTTGTTGCCACATTCGCTTTTGTTCTGCATCCTCTTGATTCCAACTGGTTTATCCAAATGCCGAATAGCAAAGTTGTGATGCAAGCTAAATGAATTTATAGCTTGAATGAAGTGGAAAATAGATATTATAATAGAAAATTTAGGGAAGAGAATGTTTGAGAAGCAAGAATGGTGCTCTTCACCTAATGAGAGAGAGAAGAATTTGGGAGAAAAAAGAGGACAAAATAATTTCATTGTAATGATTTTTTGACATTGTCATTCCTTCCCCATCATGTGTACATCATGATCCTATGATGATCTGTCCCTAATGGCCTTTAATGGGCTACATTCAAATATTGTTATTGGATCTAAATAACAACAATTAATAAAGGTATTAACAATGCCCAATAAGGATAGATGTCCCAATAAAGCTAATAAATGAAATGTTGCGTATCAATTCTTCTTCCTTCAAAACAACATTTTCTTTAAGGGTCAAAGGTTGGAAACTTCATCTTCAAGTCATGCAAATATTCCCAAGTGGCATCCTTAGGGAATGAATTTCTCCATTTCACAAGTACCTGAGTTGTTGCTCCATTGCTCATCTTCACCATTCTTCTATCCATTACAACTTTAGATGTCTTTGCTAGCTCTCCATCTTCGTAATCAGAGGTAGTTGTTGTTGAGTAGGAGCCCTTCCTACATGTAGTTTCAGTTGGGACACATGATAGGTAGAGTGAACTTTGGAATACTTAGGTAAATTCAGCTTGTAAGCCACAACTCCAACCTTCTTGATCACCTTGTAGCATCCAAAATATTTAGGAGCTAGCTTTTGGTTACCCTTTAGACCACTGAAGATTGTTTACAAGGGAACAACTTAGCATAAGCCTAATCTCCCTCTTGAAGTTGTTTGTCACTTCTATGCTTGTTGGCCTGCATACCATTATGTCTTAAGCTCTCTTCAGGTGGAATTTAAGCAGATTAATAGGTTGTTCTCTAGCTGCCAAGCTCCTGTCCACACTTGCTACATTTGTTGATTTGGTCACATAAGAGATATGAGTAGGAGAAGGTTTCCCATATAATGCTTGGTAAAGAGAGGTATGAACTGAGCTATGGTAGGTTGAATTATACCACCATTCTGCCATAGGGAGCAAATTAGACCACTCCTTTGGTTTTTCTCCACTCATACACCTGAGGTAGGTTTTCAAGCACCTATTAACCACCTCAGTTTGCCCATCAATTTGTGGATGATATGAGGTAGATAATTTCTGCTCAATGTGAAACAACCTACAGAGCTCCTTCTAGAAGTGACTTAAGAACACTTTATCCCTATCTCACTCACAACACTTGGGGTATCCCATGGAGTTTGTAAACTTGATCCAAAAAATCTTGGGCAACTCTAGCTATTGTGTAAGGGTGTTTGAGGGCCATAACGTGTGTTGCTTTGCTCAATCTGTCCACAATCACCATAATGACTTCAAACCCATTTGAATTTGACAATCCTTCCACAAAATCCATTGACATTTCATCTCACACCCTCTCAGGAATTGGAAAATGTTGGATCAAGTAAGGAGATGCACTTTGATCATATTTATTTTTCCGGCAGTTCTCACATTCAACAACCACCTTCTTAATGTTTTTTTTTTCTTCTTCTAGTACAACACAATTGAGATTCTATTCTATGTAGCCAATACTCCTGAATGGCCACCTACTACACTTTTATGAAAGATTCCACAAGCTCTTGTTTTAATTTCTCATTGTTCCCAACCATTAACTTCCTCTTCCTTAGAAGTTGACCATTTTTCCAAGTGTATTTGCTTCCTTGAGTAGTCTTCTCTTGTTGTAATTACTTTATAACTCCTTGTCCCTTTTGATCTTGCTCCCAACTTTGCATAATTCTTTCAAACACATCCAAACTCAAAGAAGTGACTGCAAATAGACTACTTTCTACTGGTCTTCTAGACAAGGCATCAACTACAATATTGCTACTTCCCTTTCTGTAACTAATACCATGGTCATATCCCATCATCTTTATCACCCAATCTAGTTGTGCAGGAGTGGGGGTGGTTTGATCCAACATAAATTTCAGACTTTGATGGCATGTCTTGATCTCAAAATGCCTCTCTAATAAATATGAATTCCATATTTTAACAGCCAACAGAAATGCCATCTTCTTCTTCTTCTCATATATTGAGAGCACTTGATGTTTGGGTCCCAAAGCCTTACTGAAGTAAGAAATAGGCCTACCTCCTTATGTTAACACTCTTCCCACTCCATTATGAGATGAATAAGCCTCTACAACAAAGAGACATTCAAAGTTTGGGAGAGCTAACACTAGTGCTTCAGTGTTGGCCTTCTTCAACTGTTCAAAGCTCTATATGCCTCCTCATTCCAGTGAAAAGAATCTTTTTTTAGTAATTCAGTTAGAGGTTTTGCAATTACCTCTTAACCTCTTATAATATTATGTCAAACCCAAATAGCCTCTCATCTACTTTATTGTAGTAGGTATGGGCCATGACAACAAAACTTTACTCGTTCCCTTTTCCATCTCTACTCCATGCCTTGAGATGATATGTCCAAGATACTCCACTCTCTCCACTACAAAGTCACACGTACTCTTTTGGAGGTAGAGTTAGTGTTCCTTCAAAATCATCATCATTGTCCTCAAATGCTCCATGTGCACTTCCAGTCTCTTGGAGTAAACCAAGATGTCATCAAAAAATACATGGACAAATAATCTTAAGTGGGTTCTAAAAACATCATCCATCAAACTTTGGAAGGTAAATGGGGCATTAGTTAGCCCAAAAGGCATCACCAAAAATTCATAATGCTCATTGTGTGTCTTGAAAGTTGTATTGTAAATATCTTGTTCCTTCATTCTAACTTGATGATAACCAAATTTGAGATCAAGCTTTGAAAAGTATGCAACACCATGTAACTCATCCATAGGCTCTTCAATAAGAGGAACGAGAACTTTTTCTTTCACAATGAGTTGAATAATGATAACTAGTATTTTGTACTAGTTATTCGACCCTAAATTATGCTAGTTTGCACTCATTGTTGCTGCGTTTCACTCTCACTTTAGCGCTTTCATGCATATTTCTTGTCAATATTCGCTAAGTGTGCCTCGATGATGACCCTTGGGCAAATTGTGTTGTTTTTTTGTCATTTTGATGATATTTTTGTGCTTATTACCGCTCATTTGTGCCATATAATCCTTGGGTATGTTTATTGGGTAATTTCAGGTCTAAACTAAGGAGGATTAAGGAATGGAGGTGAGCTAAGTCGAAGAC
>JAYMTK010005335.1:0-10305 GCA_036897405.1 Pelargonium myrrhifolium
CTTCCTCCTCCTCCTTCACCCATAGAACAACCCCTCCCAAGCGATCTATTTCCCGTCCAACGGATCGACCTCAAACAAACATGTCCTTAGCCATTTCTTCGCCAGGATCGGATCAAAATGCACGGTTTCTGTCCTCCATCTTCCTCAGCTAACGCCAGCCGAAGTAAATCGACGGTTTGTCACCAACCTACTCAATTTCACACAATCAACCGGTTAGCTAGATTAGGGTTTTCCAAATTTTAGGGCTTTCGTTTGTACGTTTAGTACATATATTGTAATAGGTTCCTCGTAATGATTCTAAATATGTGGGTACAAATATTTTGTATTTTGAAGAATTTTCTATACAAAACTGTTGTCATCAATTTGTTCTCATGTTTCTGATTTGGGGTTCTTTGTTCACAACGGCTCTATTTTGAAATAGAGTCGTTGTGAATCTCATGTCTGCCTTCTCTGCTTCTATTTCAAGGGCAATACTGTATTTCTGTATCTTCACCAGAAGATACTGATATCTACTGGACCAAAATTGGTCCAGTAGTTTTGCCCTACATACTGATGCTTCCACTGAAATTAGCACTGTTTGGATATGGTAAGTAGGGTTTACACTGAAAAAAAACAAACATAAGGTATCCTACTAGGACAAATAAAAACTTACCGAAAATCTGATGTGGATCCTATGTAGAGCTACTTACCAGCCCATCTAGACCAAACAAATAAGCACTAAGTATGTCTTGCCCTCCGTCGATAGCCAAATTTGCAACCATCTATCAGCGAAAGCAATCTCCACTTGATGCTACTAAAAGTTCTAAAGATAAATAACAAGAAAAAAAATTCAAGTTCACATTGATTTGGTTTAGGGTAAACTACACATCAATACCATGTACATTACAACATTTGCACCTAACTATACTCAATTTCACTTTGTGACTTAGAGTACCCCCTAAACTTGCAAATGATTTATCCATCCAAAAATCAATCAATTAACTTGGAAAGGACCAAAATTCCCTTTGTTTTTCATTTTATATTTAATTTTTAATTTAATTAATAATAATAAAATAATAAAAATAAATAAAAAGAAGCAGATCTGGACTTGCACTCGTCGTCCAGCCTAGAACTCGCCGGCCATCTGCTCCGCCTCAGCCTCAGCCTCTGCTCTACTCCGCCACCGCATATTTGGTTCCGCCGCCCACTTTCACCATCGATCCAACGTTGCCAAATCCCTACATGTACTCCTCCAACGCTGCTCGCGGTGGCTTCCAACGTCGTCCTTGGTGCTCGAGGTAGGCTCAGCAGTGAACGAGCAAACAAGGAAGAGGGTTTCGGCGAAAGTGAGTGGATGATGGACAAAGCATCTCGCCGGTCCTCGCGGATCTCGTCGGTGGCCGGACGCCCAACAAGCCTTCAACGACGCCTGCCGAGATGCGAAAAAGATGAGCACCAGCAAGCTTTCGGCGACGATACCACGTACGAAAATCCAGCAATGAGAGTCGGTTCGAACACTTTCTCGTCGGTCGTTTCTTCTCCAAAAAGCCACACCTAGTTTTGAGGTTTTGTTTTTGCTGCATTTTGTTGGAAAAATTTGTGTTCTGATATGTTAATTGGATGAGCTATTTGTTGAAAGAGTGTTTTTGGGTAATTAAGGTTGGTCTGAATTTGAGTCATGAAATTTTGGTGGTTGATTTTCCGACTAGATTAAGCAAAATCCGGCAAGTTCTTGTAATTTTCGACGAAATGTTTGAAGATTTCGACGAGATTGGTTGAAGATCTCGCCGAAATCTTCAAACATTCAATCTTGTTCTTCCTCAATGAAGAACAAGGGTAAAAACGTCATTTTTATAAAAATTAAAGGCATGTGCATGACACATGATGAGATAATGTGATTCTGTCAAGTTAACTGACAGATAAATCTTTTATAAGTTTAGGAGTGCTCTAAGTCACAAAGTGAAATTAAGAATAGTTAGGTGCAAATGGTGTTATGTACAAATTAGTGATGTGTAATTTCCTTTTTGGTTTATAAGCTCCAGTTGAGAAACAGTGTAAAGGTACAGTTATAAATTTAGTATAGTTTGAAAAAAAAGATGTTACTGAAAAAAGACAACGATGGTGATATCATTGGAATGTCAATTAAGATCTAGATAAGGTCATTAGAGAAGATGATCATGTTGTTATCACTATAATGACAATTAACACCAAGAAGTTCTTAAAGTTTCTCATTAAAGATACCGAGATATTTTTAAAAGCTAAAAAGAGAATAAAATTCAAATATTTGCCCCATCACTTACAAACCTTAATTCTACTCTCTACCCATATCTAAACTTGAAAGACCAGCAAAACTATTCAAGAAAAGAGAAATACTAATGTGATACTAGCATGAAAGTTACTCGAGAAAAAGAAAACAAACAGACTATTAGAAATTGTATAAGAGATGTTCACCCACACAAACTAGTATGATTTATTTGCATGTGAATGAATATTATAAAGAAAAAACAACAAGATACTGAAAAAGAAATTCAAAATTTTATTGAAATGTTAACAGAAAATGAGAGAAAAATTAGGTCTGGCAAGCAACTTAAGAATGCTACCTATATTGCAGAAGCTTCAAAAGACTCCAAACAAATAATCAAGAGGCTCTGATATCAGATTTTAAATAAAAAAAATTGTATTATCGGTTTGAATTATTTGTGCTAAGGATAAGAGAACTCTTTTATATACAAGATTCATATTAGACATAAGAAACAAACTAGGATTAAGATTTCACCCACACTTTCTTAATAACAATATGTTTTCTAATTTCACTTGCAAACTCTTTTAATTCTACTAAACTTATAATTGACACTCTACGAGATAAAAGCTCAAAAAAATCTTAACGAACAAATGCCAAGAATACTTTTTTTTTTTCTTCTTCCCATTTCTGATGGTACAAAATCCAAATCTAAGCAGTCTTTACAATTTCGAAGGCTAAAACATCTATGAAGAGAAAAGAAGCAGTTGTGCATCACGAATCTGCATCTAAACACGTACGGATTAAATTATGGACCCATGAGATATCTTCTACCAAGTCCCCTTGAGAGTTGAGACCTTTAGAGATACAGATAAATAAGAAAATGAAAATCAAACTTATGGAACACCCAGACAAGAAACCTATAGAGGTTTTGAAGAGAACCTGTTAAATAAGCCATGTTTCCTGTGACACCTTAGGCAATTGCCCAAAACTTCTTCCTACAAAACAGCACGCTTTCCATTTTCTTTTCTTTATTTTCTAGAGAATACAATTCTGTTTCCCAAAGGTATTTTGGAGCAATTTCTTGGATTCTTGATATAAGGGACTCCTTGTCTCTGACAATAATAAATCCCTGCATATTCAAATTGTGAATCAAATTCTACAGTCTCATTCATCTAATATTTCTGGCATAGAAATCCCAAAAGAAAACAATAATGCATTTTCTATCACATTCACACTCGTGTAGCTGCAACAGACAAGACCCTAGTTGGACAATCGAACCTTGATCCATTCATGAATTTTACATCCCTAGTTCTGGATAAAGATATAGAAGTGGAAGAATTCTTGTAAAATTGTAGTCATTTTGGGTAAAAGGAATGTTCCGGGACCTAATATGAAAACAAATCAAGTATATAATATATATGAGCAAATAATAACATCGCTATCATTCCCCAATGGCTTATGGAACTTGAATCTCAAAGTTTCCCATGCACACACGCAAGATTGATATTTCTATCAGAACACTTACCCGAGGTCGTATTATTCGGTCCATTTCCAGCATAATATCCTCCAGTAAGCAACCTTTCCTATGATTGTCATAGTGAGAGAAGAGATAGTTGGCATGCAACAAATCATAGGTGCGCGGATATGTTGAAAATGGCTCACACCTGAAGTTCAAGAATGTGCATTAGCCACCAATTACTAACAAAATCAGTTAATATCATCACATTGTACCAAGATTAGTCTATTACTCCATAGAAAGCAGCATAATGAAGCACTACTACAAGATGGAACTTACCAATCATGAAAAGCGCCAATAAGACCTCGATCATAAATGGCGGATAATGTGTTTTTCATACTTGCAGGTACTATATTCATCACCCAAACAGGATATGAGTTCAAAGCCACTGCAAATCCCCCACAGTAAGCACTCATGTCCATGACATTTCGTATTTCTGTGCCACTGATATTCATAATCATCCAATATCGTCGAACTTGAACTTGCCAAAAGTTAGAGTCTGAAGTAAATTCTTCTTGGCTGATACCTGAAAAGATATATCAGATCAGATTGAAAACTACACCTTTGTAGCATATGATAGTGTTGTTCAATGTTCATTATAGTTCAACATGAACTTAGTGATTTACTTCTCATCCCTACTTCTTTGAAGAAGCTGAATGAATCATGACTTTTCTGTGACAAAAATAAACACCAGTTCTTAATAGTGCCTTAAGAGGTCAAAAAAGGAAATACTAAGCTTGACTTCAGCCAAAATTTACTTCATTTACAATTAAGTTTAGAAAACAGGCCAGGCCCAAATACTCATCCATGGTAAGCAGAATGTTACCAGACAAGCATCCCTGAAGCCTAAAGCTTAGTTATCAACTTGATAGAGAAGACAAGAGAGTGTGGACATACCCACTTGGCTGAGACTCCTTGAATATACTGAAAGGCGCTCTGGTCTAGGAGGGAGTTTCTGAGAATCTATTTTCGTCCTTAATTGTATACAGTTTCTCATTGGTGTATTCCATGATGGTTCAGAAGCATCCACAGCATCACAAAAACCTACAAGCTTCTGCTGTACATTCTGCTGGAGACATGAATAATTTTCTTGTTTAATCCAGATTGCTGTCTGCACTTTTCTAGCAATGAGTTTCCAGCACATAGCTGAAGTCAGATTCACCAACTTATCCCAGATCATTGGATAATCTTTATCTTTTCTATAAGCTGGTGGAGCTGAATAGACAAAATATCCATTAGGTCGTAGAAGGCGATCCACTTCCTTGAGCAAAATACCATCTGCAGGAAGCAGAATGAGAGCCAGAACAAAAAGGTTAGTTCTGTTGTGATACAATAGATACAGACTTTCAAACAGAAAAACATGAAACCCACCATGCGCGAAGAGGTCAAACAAATCACACATACAACATCATATATGTCATTTCATGATACAAGAAAATCAAAATAAAATTTTCTCTACCAATCAATCTCTATAAGTATCATCCGTTACCTATGGTTGATGATATCAACATGTATCCATACTCGTGATTGTGAACATACAAGTAACCTCAACCATGCTGGAGTAAGAACTCCATGTACAACTATACATCTTAGGATGTTAATGATTGACTTAAGAAAGGTAAAACTTTACACAATCAGCTCAAGATTGATAATAAAGTAGTAAAGAATGATTATTTAAGTTGTGATTGACCCGAACAAACAAGAAATACTACCCCCTGTTTCAAAATAAGTGTCGTTTTAAGGTTATTCACACATATTAAGAAATCAAGTGAAATGACCAAACTAAACTTATTTAATTATTCACTTCTCTTGTTGTATAACTAAATGCGAGTAATCATTTACTCATTTGGAAATAGTGAAAGGGGTACAATTGTAAAGTATTGTGTATTTTTTCATTGAAATTGAAATTGTAGAATGACACTTAATTTGAAACCCAAAAAAAAAAAAATTATTCTACAATGACACTAATTTTGAAACGGAGGTAGTAGTATTTATATAGTCAATAAATCTGATTCGTAAAATATAGCCAAATATTCAGATTTGCAAAATATATTATTTACAAGACAAAAGTTTAATATCGATATAGATAAACAAGTTTGAGATAATCATATACCATTTTCATGCCAATCAACACGACATCTTGAACAGTGAACCATCTCGAATGAGCTGGTGGGATATGGTAGTTGTTTTATTGCTAAAGCAGAAATCATTGCTCCTAGTCCTCGCTCCAATGCAAATTGAATCTGATTTTCGTGCCCATCTTTGGGAGCAAAAGACATTGTTTGTATATCTAAGGGTAGAAGATATGCTGAGAAGCTGGCAACCCCACAACCAACATCAAGAACTTGAAATACTCCAGCAGAACGTAGATCACCTGTCTCATTGGTAGTCATATTTCCTAACCTGCACTCACAACAGAATGCGGAAAATGTAAATTTTTAGGACATACTCCTGTTGAATAAAAGTATCAATAAATAGTTATAGTTAATGATAATTATGATACAACTTAGTAACTTACAAACAAGTATGACCCATACTAGAGAATCTACTACCACACTAAACAATACAATGACAACTGATGTGACTTGACAAGTACGATAACTATCAAAATACCTGTTAAACAAATTAAAATTCTCTCACAGAAAAACACAATACTTTTAAGTTAATTTGCAAAAGAATACTTCACAAAGTATGGCTTATATGCTTACATACAGTTATCAAATACTCCCTCCGTCCCAAAATGAGTGTCTTGTTTCATTTGCATTTTTGTCCCAAAATGAGTGTCTTGCTTCATTTGCATTTTTGTCCCAAAATGAGTGTCTTGTTTCCTTTTCAAGTAAGTTAGTTATGCATGAATTGTCAATAATATCCTTAAAAGAGATTAGTTAGGATCTCTCAATACATACTCTCCTTAATTATTCTCAAAATAGAAAGGAGGACACTCATTTTGGGACGGAGGGAGTAGATTTGATTCAAAGTAACATTATGCTATGAAGCACCGACACGGCACCCAAACTGAGTGTCGGGGTCTGACAAGCGAATCTGACGCGATATGCAACCGACACGCTACCAGTACATGTCCAACACACGAATCGTGATTTAAAAATAAAATAAAAATTATTCCGACACACCACCGATACGGCCCGACACGCAAACTTTTTGAAAATGATGAATTCGTATCCGAATAGCGTCATAAATCGTGTCACATGTCGGTTTTGGTGCAACATAGACATTATGAATTGATTTATAATTCCAATATGTGACGATGAAATGAGCTATAATCTAGTATTTGACAATTCCTTCAGGATCTTTTTACTGAACTGTTTGGATAATATATTAGGAAAGGACTCAGCAATATGTAACTTTAAATACCAAAGGTTCATTTAACATGTAATAGATCCAGCTTTTCTAGCCAGAGACAGAACTACTGTAGAGAACATAGTATTTTGTAACGAGTGGAGCTCAGTGATTCTGATACCATGAGATCCATGGTAGAATTTTATATGCTTTCTCCAGCAATAACTAATCCAGTCTCTAAATATATTAGCATAATTGACAAATGAACCAAAGAGGTTGAAATGCATGCATAAATACGAATTGTAGATCAACAATAATTATCGTAGAACTCCAAATATATAGCAGGGGAGATGGCATCACAGAAGATGATTTAAGTTATGCCATTTATCTAAAAATAAGGTGGGAACATGGCTTGATGCATCAGCACAGGAGAGCATACTAATTAGTTGCTTACTTTCATACGTGTTTCCATCTTTTCCCCTTTTATTGAACTTTATCTTTCATTTGATCTCCCATATCCCACTTAGTTTCAATATCCTCTGCTAAATGATTATTCAGGATGCCCTTTTATGGGAAGAAGTGCCTATGTTGAAGCAGGACAAAGGTGCCACATAACCAGAGAAGTGACTATTTTCTTTTTAAAACAAAAAAAGAAAAATAATACAACAATGTGGTAGCTACTAAACTACTTCAGATTGACTAGGATGATGAGAAGTTTGAGAGCTACTTAAATGGGCAAAATCCAGTAATTTCCAGACTAGAAGGTATTAGAGTCTCGCGTCCGTAGAAGACAGCTTCCATATGCAAACCTGCTATTAATGACCTTGGCGGTGTCAGTCTCAGGCCTATTAGAGATCTTGTGCTGTAGGAGCTTGGTTCGTAACTTAGTATTATCAATATTAATTTCACGGACAACCAAATAATGTTATGTTTCACCCAAAGAGAACAAAAAAAGGAATTTGAAAAGAAAGCAACAAGTACCTCTGAATGTACTCAACTGCCCCATGCTTAAAATGAGTACCGCCACCAGGAAACCACCATAATTCATTTTTCTCATGCACCCAATTCTGCCCTCCTTTAACTTCAGCAAGATGTGTATGATTCACATTACTCCGCCACACATAATCCCTGCTGGTTGGCCATCTTATAGGTAACTTGTAATCTTCTGGTGGTGGCACCAAGCAAAACAAACGTTTTTGAAGTGGAGGGCAATGCCTCTCTAGTTCTTCTCTTCTAGAAAGATCTAAGCTTGGAAGCAATTTTTTCACATAAGAAACATCATGGCAAGGAATGTATTCATTGAACGTCAACGGGCATACATTTACCCCAGATTCAGGGATTGATAGTGGGGTTCTCCTGTAAGTAAGATCAACTCTGTTTGTAAATGTGGCACTCCCTGCAACATAATAGATTAATCAATATCATTCACAAGCTCCTCAACCATGGTAGTACATAGCGTATCTCTAAACCAAAAAGCTTCAATAGCAATTCACAATCATACAAAAGAAAAACTTTATTAGCAGTCCACAATAACATGCACAGCCTCATTTGAAAGCACAAACTAATGAAATAGGAAAAAAATAACATTAACGACTTGGATTTTAGATAATAATGAATCAATGTGATCAATTTGATAAAACTGACCATGACTCCAAACTTTCCTTACAATCTTCTTAGCTTTTTCATAGATAGTTCATAGGTTTCACATAAAAGAAAGAGAGTTCCTTGTGTAAGAATGACCAGAGACCAGGTGAAAATAAGAACTTTTCCACATTGCCATTCTCCGATATTTCTAAGGGCACAAAATGAGCTAAAAACTAGAGGGCCGTACGGGAGATAAGAGAGAAAGAAAAAAAAAAATGCGCTGCCAGAAAAGTGAACAAGATCGACTGCATACTCAAATATCAGTCTATTACAATCAGTACTTACTACTTAACACCTTAACTACTACCAATTTCGCGAGTACCGTCTAATTTTCAATCCACAAATTACTCACAGAAGAGGACTGAAAGATCTTCAATCAGAAGGATAATATTTCTTCATCTTCCAACCAGATCATACTAAGCAAATTTCATTTCTTCCAATTTAATAAGAAAGGAAAGCTAGCCCATTATATGGAAAACCCTTATGAATCAAGATAAGAGACCCCCAAATTGGGGAAGAACAAAAGGAAACCACGTTAACATAATTCCCAATAAAATCTCAGAACCCAAAAATAGAGTCTTTCTTCTGGAAGACACAATCTTAACATGAATGGGAAATGGGAATTTCCCAGAAAGACAAAAACTACAAGAGAGAATCAACAAGCAATCGACGTAAACGTTACCAGGATTGGAATCAGAAGAGGAATTGGAGGGAAGATGAGAGACGAGGATGGGGGCATTGTTTCCAAAGATGGTGCCACTATAGAATGAACCGACCATAATCAGCAGAGCCAGCATTATCATCTGCCCCGTCTTCGAATCGAAGGCCGACCTCAACATGTAGCCCCCAGCCATTTCTTCTTCTTCTCCTCTGTTGTCCAAATTAGATAATTGTTGAGCTGAACTTGGAGAGGTTACAGCTGAATAAGCTGTGCAATTTTGAGATCTCTGATGTGATCACAGAGGGGCGGCAGTGAAAGAGCAATGAGATCGAGTTGAGAGAGGACTCTACGCTCTACAGCACTGTTGTTTCTGCTTCACTCTTGTCCTTGGGGTTGTTTGTTAATAGGGGTAAATACAATAACCAACCCGGTAAAAACAGTTAGCACTCCTAAAGTATCAAAAGATCTTTCCGTCAGTTAAAGTTAACATTAGAAATTGAAATGACCAAAATACCCTTACTTTATTTTAAATTAAATAATAATAATAAATAAATAAACAAAAACCCTCTATCTTCTCATCTCCACTCTCATCTCTAGACCCTCATTTTTTCAATCTCACCACACAATTTCTCACATCTCTCATCCTCACTCCGAATCTCGCCGTCGACGTCACTGGAGAAGCTCGGCCTCGCCGTGGCGGAGGCTCGGCCTCGCCGGTGAGAAGCCCAGATCCGCCCACATCGGAGCTTTGCCGGCGGAGCTCCGTGACCTCAGCTGGATCTCCTCTGTTAGGGTTTTTATTTTTATTTTTTTTGGTTAGTTTGATTTGTTACTCTATTTTGGTTAGTTCATTTGTTATGGATTAGTCTATTTTGTAAAGAGAACACAATCATTTAGTTGTTAAAATGTTGTTGACATTTGTGATTTGTCATGAATTGAATGAAATTGGTTAGTTTTTGTAATTTG
>JAYMTK010005336.1:0-10305 GCA_036897405.1 Pelargonium myrrhifolium
GTGTCATCACCTCATTGGTTTTGTTAAATTGCAACTGATATAACTTTATATCAGTCAACTGATATACATTTTACTCATAAGTAAAACTCAAATAGATATAAACTATAAATGATGAAATAAAGATTGTGGATTAAAATGAGTTGAGAGAATATATAATTAAACAAATCTTAAAATAAAATAGAACAACTAAATTGATATACATGACAAAGACCCGAGCACGGTCGGGTGTTAACACTAGTAATATAAATGGTTTTCAATATACACTAGTTTTGTCTCGTGCGTTGCACGAAATATGAATGTTTTTTGTTATACACGAGTCACTAATACCGATAAATTAAGTGCAATCAAAATAGTATAACACATAATATATATGATTTTAAATAAACATTTGATTTGAAATCATTATTTTCCATATCTCAACAACTTTTAAATTTGAAAATGTGTTGTTTTGTAATTATGAAAAAATTTGAGCTAAAATTAAAGGTTTGATGATATGACGCTCTAATAGGCATTATAAGCCTTTTTTTTATCCAGCTTTTATAGCATGTATAGATTTGATTTGATTTCATGAATTTTCATATCTTAACAAATTCAAATTTGAAAATGTGTTGTTTTATAATTATGAAAAAGTTTGGAGCAAAATTAAATATTAAATGATGTTGCGTTCTAATACTTATTATAAACCTTTTTTTATCCAGTTTTTGTATTATGTATAGATCTGTTTACATGTCGACCCTTCGAATGCCTCCTAATTAGTAGGATCTCACCTCCTTTAATTCCAAACATATACCCATTTTCACCGAACAAATTACATCTTATGTGGCACCTCCTTGAAAGATAATAACGAAGTGTTTACCAAACAAACACTTCAATTGTTGCATTCTTTTATTTTCTATTTATTTTTTTTTTTGGTGCAAACATTCTTTTATTTCAACTAAAGCTCATTAACATTATTAATGCAAGTTCGATTACACCTAAACGTACTTTAATAGTTTTGGGATAAATGCATAAATGGTACTCAAACTTTCAAGCGAAACCCAATTTAGTACTCAAACTTTAATTATACCCAATTTAGTACCTACACTTTCATTTTTGACCCAATCTAGTACCTACCGTTAACTTACCGTCAATTCCTCCGTTAAACACGCTGACGTGGACGGTTGACTGCCTAGGTGGACGGGTTGACTGTCGAGGTGGACAAAATTGATGACGTGTCAAAATTCTATTGGTGAAACTGAATGCTGACGTGGAAATCAATAAATGAATAAATTTTCCGGCGACCAGAAAATTCATAGCATGAATTTTCTGGCGACCGAGAAATTCACATCACCAACTTTCCGGCGACCGAAAAATTCAAGAGTTGGTTTTCTTAGAGAATCAGAAGAGGGATTCTCAGCACCAACTTTCCCCAAATTACTCTTCAGTCTCTCAAATCCACTTTTCAATCTCTCCAAATCACTCTTAATCTCAACTGTTCTCGCGAAATGGTAATCGCCGGAGAGTTCTACCTCCACCTCCTCCGTCGCCACATCGTTCTCGACTTAACTCGCCGGATCAAACTGATCGACGGCTCAGAACTGCTCGTCGGACCAGATCGGCTGAATCAGGTTGGCCGATGATTCTCGCAACCTCGCGGGTACTTAATACGCCGGCTCAAAACTGATCGACTGCTCAAAGCTGCTCACCGGACTAGATCGACCGAACCCGATTGGCCGACGATTCTCACAACCTCGCCGGTGGAGGCCTCGACGGCGGATCTGCAGAGACCTTGCGTGTGGAAGACCATCCAATCTCGTTCTCCTCGAACTCTGACATGCAGACGGCGCACTCCGGCGCCTCCGCGGCGTCGCCGGCGAAAGAGAAGAAAAGACCAAGTTTAAGCACGACGGCTTCGAGCTTGTTTTTGCGCTGAATCGAATTGGGTATTTCTTTCTGATCTATTCGTTCTCGTTCTCCTCGATCGATTTTGGATCCCCTCCGTGCAGATCTATCTGTATTTGCTCAGGGCTACAGTTGTCCTCCTGCAGATCATATATTTTTTCTTTCTTTCAAAATTTTGTACCACTACGTTTTGATTTGGGGACTTCACTGATCTGATTTTTTTTTTTTGCTTTTGCTTTGAATCAAGATGGGTATTTCTTGCTCTATTTTGTCTGGTTTTGCATTTGGAATTGGAAAATCGGGGTTGTTTAGCTGTGCATCTTAATTGTTAATTTTAGGGTTTGGTGTTGTGTTTGTGGTGTCCAGCAGAGGATCGCCGGAAAAATGCAATAATGGTGTCCGGCGAAAATCTCAGCATCCTCTGTTGCTGCTGTAATAGGTTTTCCGGCGAGAGGTGGGATGCCGGGGTGCAAAAGGAAGAATGAAGACTTTTATTTTTTCATTTTTGTAAAAAAAATAAATTAAAACCAAATTCCACTTCAGCACAAGCTTGTGCCTTGGATGCCACGTAGACGCATTTTTTTCCAACAAGGCAATCCAGCGCGACAGTTAACGGAGAAATTAACGGTAGATACTAGATTGAGTGCAAAATCAAAGTATAGGTACTAACTCTGGTACAATAAAAATTTAATTTGGGTACTAAATTGAATTTTCCACCAAATTTTGGGTATTAAATTTGTCTTTATCCCTAAAATCTAAAACCAACCTAACATAACCTAACCTCTTCGTTCGTCTGTATCCTTCTTCTTTGCACGCCGAGAACTACAAGCAAACAGGTGAGATCCAAGATTTTTCTTTGTTCTCCTTCCTTCTTTGTTTTTCTCAGCTTGCTGGGTTCATTTTCATTATTGTTGAACTCATATTGGTTGATCAAAATGAAGGAAATCTTGGGCCGACTCTGGTTATGGAAACTAATTAATGATTCCTTCTTCAAGAGTTGTAGTTAACGAATTTTGAGGTTGGTTTTAGGTACGAGAATTTTATTGAAATATAATAAAATAAAATACAATAAATATAAATGATCCGACCGGTCATTGGTCCTTACCAAATATTTTATTTCAAATATTCGTTTTTGTATTTTCTAAAGTGTTGGAAGTGGATTGGAAGATAGCGTAGGATAGTTGTTAATGGTGTGGAGTGGAGTCCCAATTCTGAATTTCCATCCAATAGAAACAACAAACGACGCCCGGTTGCTATCTCGATTTCTCAGTCTCCTCCTCCAGTCCATTACTCTCTACCTATTTAACCCCAATCCATAACAACACCTACTGTTCTTCTTCTTCTTCTCTCTTCCGGTACTGGTACTATGCTCCTCCTCTCACTCTATTTATTTTCTCAATTTCCATTTTCATCTGTTATGATTTTGGTCTGAAATGGTTGCAACTCCACTGTACTAGCCCAGTTAATTTATCTATTGAAATCTATGATTGGTAGTGTAGTTTTTTTTAGATACAGACATGTTTTTTTAGGATTGAATCCACTGATTTGTGTTTATGATTCAGTTTTAGTCTGTGAGAATGTCTATGGCCATGCCTTTAAAGAAGTTAGTCTCAGCTGTCATCCTTGATTTGGACGGGACACTTCTCAACACAGGTTCGATTTTAATTATTATTTTTATAGATATATTGTTTTACAATATTTGAATGTATGCTATTTTTTGTCATGACAGATGGCATTGTAAGTGATGTTTTAAAAGTGTTCTTGGTAAAGTATGGAAAACAATGGGACGGGAGAGAAGTACAAAAGATTGTAGGAAAGACTCCTCTAGAAGCCGCTACTGACATTGTGAAAGTTTATGAGCTCAATTGCTCACCCGATAAATTCATCACTGAGATCACACCAATCTTCTCCAACCAGTAATGTATCTGCTCACTTGCTTCTATCTTCAATCATTTACTTATATTTCTTAAAGTTACTTCCACAGAGATATCTTAGTGAAGCTCTCCCAAAGTAAGCCATAATAACATCACTAATGGTTAATTTTGCTAAATAATGGGTTTGGCATCCACTTAGCAATTGAGTGAAGTCTAGATCTTTTTATTTCTGTTTATTATATTTCATGATAGTTTAGAAGTTAATAATTATAATCTAACTTTATTTTCTCTCAGATTTATAACTGATGGTGTCTTTATAACATTGCCATTGACACTTGAATCTAGAACTTAAAGTCGTTAAGTCAAGTTGGGACTTCATGATTGTGGGAGTATTGTGTAAATTTGCTATGTTAACTTTTAATTGTTTAATAAGATAAAGTTCTCTTTGTAGAGAAACCAGAAGTAGAATATGATGTTTCTTCTATTTGATAATAGGAGAGAATCCTTTATACAAGGTGTACAAGAGTTGACAAACATAAGTTGGCTTAAATGTGAAAGATTATAAATGTAGACTTAGGACTTTATATAAGGAGGTAATTTTGTAATTTCTAGGGTAAGGAATTCTATAAATTATGGGTTCTATAATATCTCAACATCCCCCTCAAACTCAAGGTGTGGACTTTGTTGGCATCGTTGCCACAACATGTTATTGGAAGCAGTGCCTAGCTGCAGAAAATATTGTAGGAGCTCAAGGCTTTGATACCTTGTAGAACAATATGATGGAATAAGCGGATTTCCTATCTGTTGATTTACTGAATACTACCTAAATTATAGGATCTTTAATGTGTCAACGCTCTTAATTTGAGTTGGTAAATTTTTCTATAACAATGATAACAGATTTTCTACTTTGCTGATTATGTTTCTCAGTCACAATGTTGGCCTCTTGCATCCTTGTAATACTGACTTGTACTTTTATTCTTGTTACACTAATAAGTTCCTTATCAGCTAGATGTCGTTTCCTTATTATGTGGTCGTTTAATCAAGTAGCAGTAGTTTAAACATTGCTGTTTCAATTAATAGAGTATCTGTTTGATACTTTGTTGTTTTGGTTCGTTTTGGTTTAGATGGTTGAGTCAGCTAATCCGTTAGTTTTCTCCAATTCCATTCTATAAAACATTGACACATTAATTTATCATTGGATTTTGTCCGTCTCAGGAATCAGACATGGACACATTTTAACTTCCAGTTCATGCCAAATATGCATGAATAGATAGTCTTATTCGTGCCAAATTTATGTTGATCTTAAATCATGATTTTAGTTAGAACTTTTGCTCTTATATAAAACTTAATACATTAAAAATATGATTGCTATACCAAGATATTTGTTACAGTTTTGTCATTGTTTGACCGTCCGAATTTTTTTAATCATTTGTTTCTTGAAAGATTTTGCAAGTAACATTAGTAGTCACTTATGCGGGATTTGTAAATGTGTTTTTACTTGAAGGTGGTGTAAGATTAAAGCTCTTCCAGGTGCCAACCGATTAATTAAACATTTAAGGGCTCATGGAGTACGGATGGCTTTGGCTTCGAACTCCCCAAGGGAAATAATAGAATCCAAAATATCTTATCATGATGGTAGGCTTGTTTGCATATCATATTAATATTTACTACTTATGTCCCTATCTGAATTTACCTAGTGTATGTATCAATATTGTTATGATCAGTGCTGGTTATATCTGACCTGGTTTGCTAATTATTTCTGATTCGTAGGTTGGAAGGGATCATTCTCTGTTATCATTGGTGGTGATGAAGTGAAGATGGGGAAACCATCTCCTGAAATGTGAGTTGCAACAACTTATATTTTCCCCATGATTTCCTAACTAATAACTTATTTTTTTATGCAACTTTTCATGCTTTTCTGCTGACATCCTTGGTTCACTGTCTAAGATTCTTGGAGGCAGCTAAACAGCTAAACGTTCAACCTTCCAGCTGCTTAGTGATTGAAGATTCTCTGTAAGTCGCCCGACTTTTAAATCATTGCTGTACTGAAATTGTCCCATTACTTGGGCAACGTGATGTTCTCCGAAATTATATTTATTTCCTTATCATTAAGTTATCACTTCTACCTGTCAGTTTCATAGGATAAATATTTTGATGCTAGTATTTTGTTGAGCTTACCACATCTTTTTCGGAGATCTTTCTTAGTAAATTGCAAACAACTGCAATTTGGATTGTTGTTATACATTTTATCTAAAGAGAAAACCTAGCTTTACAATTTTGTATTAGTAGCAGGGGAGGGTCTAGCTTATAGCCAGTGTAGACATGTCTGTTTTTTAGAGCAAAATATGAATAGCTTATAGCCAGTGGATCTAGCTTCTCTTGAAATGGAGTTTTATGTGACGTTACAATCAAGAGTTCCATATTGTTGGTTGCTTATACTTGGAACCAATTAACGGTTGCTTATGATCAGAACAAAGAGAACAGTTTCAATTTCTTATGATCTGACTGGGTTTGGTTGGGTCAGACCAGGTGTAACAGCTGGTAAGGCAGCTGGAATGGAAGTAGTTGCTGTACCATCACTTCCTAAACAATCTGATCTTTATACTTCAGCAGTTGAAGTGATCAACTCTCTGCTTGATTTGCGACCTGAAAAGTGGGGTCTGCCTCCATTTCAAGATTGTAAACCTCTGAAACCTCTATTATTGATTACTGATTAGCAATGTATTGGTAATGCTCGTAAAATTCCTTTCAAATTGTTATTTTTTATTTATTTCAGGGATAGAGGGTACATTACCTGTCGGGCCTTGGTATATTGGTGGTCCTGTTGTTAAAGGATTCGGCCGTGGCTCAAAGGTACTTGGTATCCCAACAGGTGTGTAAACTATCCAATAATTGACTTTCCTTTTCCTCTGTACACGTGAATTATCATATCGCAGTCTCTTTTGCTAGTTTAGGCTAATATATATTCATAATATTCAGCCATTTAGTATCTGTTCTTCAATCACCCTTATGCAACCTTGAAATTCTAGTTGGCTTGGGTGAACTTGATGTTATTAGTGTGTTAATTATTGATGAGCTCTTTTTTCTAGGTCAACATTGAAAACCTGTTATTTCTTGAATCTTGTGATTCGTATTGTATCAAAATGCCAAATCCTATGAATTTGGGTCCTTAAATTTATGAATACACAATTAAGTGAAAACTAGTGCGTGTGCACTGGAATTCATACACGACATGAGAATTAGAATAATAGAATTTCTACCAAATGAATTCAAAGCACTGCAAAAAGAATGTAGAGAATGAGAATAGAAAATCTAACTCTTCCATTTAACGAAGTATTTATACTCAAAATTTGATGAGGTGGTGGTGGGTTTTGATTGGCTAAGGTTACGTCATCATGATGATCTTATCGATGATAACCTCATGATTCTCCAGCATCTAGAGTCCTCTAGGGTTGTATATGGCGAACGGATCCTTTTGTTACCTTGAGGGCGTAAAGTCTTGAAGCCCCTCCATAACTTGAGGTTCACACTTACTATTAGGGCATTCTGTGATGTTAACTCGGTCCAGAGGAGTATCTTCCGCAAGGTGTGACCTCTCTGGGTGAAAGGAGCCTTTCTTGGGTTCTTGTTCTCTCTTGGAGCTTAGGAGTAACTTGGGGAGCCCATGGGAGGTCTTGAATCATTGGTAGATGAGCGTGTCTTTCTCTCAACTCACAAGTTAAGCTTGGAGGGTATGTATCCCCTTCCGCTAGTGAATGTCTTGCCTTAGATTTTTATCGTTTCATTCACCTGGTTCGGGTTCTCCGGGGGTCCTTGTGGAGCATTTTCGGATCCCTTGACTAGACAAATTTGGTAAGAATAGAGGGTGACATGCCTTGTGAGTAGTACATATGTGTCTATGAGTGGTCAAATCAAGGCCAGATATTTCATGCATCATCAACATTTTTGTTCTCTCTTTATTGATGTTCTATCATTTTGTCATTATAACACTTTCTGTAATAATATCTTTTCAGCTAACTTATCTCCAGAAGGTTATTCAAGTGTCCTCTCAGAATATCCTGCAGGGGTGTACTTTGGCTGGGCAGGGTTATCTACACGAGGTGTTTACAAAATGGTCATGAGCATTGGTTGGAACCCATACTTTAACAACACTGAAAAGACAATAGTCAGTGAAAAATGGACATATATACTCACTTCATCTTATTAGTAATTCAGGAACCTCTGCAAGTCTTTTTCTGTCTGCTCACTGCATCTTGTTTTATATAAATCAGGAACCATGGTTGCTTCATGACTTTAATGAGGATTTCTATGGTGAAGAACTGCATCTTGTTATTGTTGGCTACATAAGACCAGAGGTATCTTTTTCGCCATTCCACTACTTTTTATGTGGTCATATAATTTTGGGGTAATTATATAAAATCACCATGTGGTATTGTCCACAAACACATGTTAATTTTCATCATCAATTACCAACCTTGAACTTTTCACCCATGACAATCATGTACGCCCAACATTCCAACCCAACTGCCTTTAGTCTGTTATAACAAAAAGTTACTCTCTTTCACCTTGTGGCAAGCTAAAAATACTCTTTTTATTCTTAAATGAATTTTCCGACGATGGCAATAATTTTTTCATTAAAAGCCAATAGACATTATCTTTTTACCAACTTGATTAGTTTTAGTTCATATGAGAAAAAAACAAAAAAGATTTAATTAAAGGGTATTAAAAACATAAGGGTCGTGTGCTTGTCACGAGATGAAAGTGGGTATTTTTCTGTTATAGTAGACTAACAGAAGATGTGATGTGATGTGATGGATAAGGTAGTTGATTGTCGTGGGTGAAAAGTTTAAGTTTAGCCGTCAGATATTGACATGTGCTTGTGGGCAATACCACGAGGTGGTTGTATGTTACTAAACTCTTGGGCGTGCAATGTGACAGGAAAATTTTAAATCGCTAGAGTCCCTGATAGCAAAGATTCACGAGGACAAGAGCATTGCAGAGAGAGCCCTTGATCTCCCATTATATTCGAAGTACAGAGAAGACCATTATGTGAAAGTTCCATTGAACAAAGATGGGAATGTTTGATGAACTGTCATGTGAAACTGGTTATTGTTAAATCATTGATATCTCATTGGTGTGAATTTAAGGTGGTCCTATGAATAGAATGGATGCAAGTGTGATATCTTGTGAGGCAACACATCTTTGGATTGGTATGTTTGTAAGTAATTTCTTCCTTTAGAGAGTGTAAACTGTTGACCAGGGAAACAGGGCTCTATGCACCCTTGGTTGTTCTCCATGTAGTTTGTGCATTATGCATTATATGGGTCTTCCATATTATGCTCTACTTAATTTATCACTTTTGGTCAAATATGCAACTTGGTACTCAAGTTTGATTTCACTTTCAATTTTTGATTTTATAATGGGATTAAAGACCAGGTTGGTTTTTGTACCATCAATAATGGATCAAATTAGTCCTTCAACATCAAAATGGATCGAATTAGTTCTTGTACAATTGTAAAGTGAACCGCGTCAGTCTCCGCTGTTACCTTTTCTGAAAATCACCGTTAAAAGGTGCTGATATAGAATTTTTTTTGATTAATTTATATTTTTAAATCTAAATTTTTTCCTAATTAGTACAAACTAGTCTAGTTGGCATCCAACTCACAACTTTTGCCGTGTGTCAACGTGTTATTGGTGAGGTAAAAATTCAAAATATTTATAAAAAGTAAAATGAAAATAATATTATTTTATTGTATTAAAATTTGTTTTTTTAGCCAAAAAATCAAAAAGTCGCCGGAGAATTCTTACAGTAAAGTTGCCGGAGAGCTGAAAATTCGTAATATCGCTGAAAATTCATTAAATCAACTAAAACTAATAAAATTCAACAACACTTGGCCAACTTTAATCCAAATCATTCCAAATTTAATAAACTCAACATTTTACATATCAAAACTCATGAACCATATTCCAAACCCAAATCTCATATCTGAAATCAAAAGGGTATGAAAGGTATCAAAAGGTTTCACAACCCATATTTTCCCTTATTGCCAGTGACGGTTCCTTCCGGCTGGCGACGGTAACAACCGTGGGCTTCTGCACCGCATCTGGCTTTTGGCCGCGACGGCGAGGGCCTTGGCAGGCATCGCTTGAGTTTGGAGAGAACACTGGAGCAGAGCAAGCTACTCGACGAAGAAAACGAATGGCTCACCAAAGCCACTGTCGTGAGCCATTGCCGCCGCCTCTGACGCCAGCCACCGTCGTCACCTCTGGTGCCAGCTACCGGCGCCACCTTTGTTGCCAACCTTCATGAGAAAACTACAGAAAAATGAAGAAAAAGGTGTGATTTTATTATAGGGAAAATTACACAAAGCATGTGTTTTCACAAATTGCATCCTGAAGTTTGGTTTGTTACTTTAAGCACCCATGACCTATTCAAAGATGTTTCTGTCAGTTAAACTTAACAGAAAATGTCATTGTTCACGTTATATGCCCAGCACATGACCAATTTTTGTGAAATTCTCAAACTGCCATTCTCTTTCATCTTCTACAC
>JAYMTK010005337.1:0-10305 GCA_036897405.1 Pelargonium myrrhifolium
GGGAGTACTGAAAAAGGATGATCTTACGCGACATAGAAGTCAGAACGAGGGATTATTGTTCCCCAAAATATTTTTTTTTTTTTTTTTTTTTGAGAAGTTAGTTATTGTTGTACATTTCCTCTTATATTCTCATGAACATGTGTTGTAGCAAACTTAAGGGATACTAGATAACTTATTATAGGAATAATTAGAAAAATTGAGAAGTTAGTTATTTTTGTACATTTCCTCTTATATACCCAGTTAACTTATTGTAGAGATACTATTGGGATCATTTTGAGACGGAGGAAGTACTGTATTTTATTTATGAAGATTTGATTCCACTTTTACTTCCCTAGTGGGTGGCTCTTTAAATTTCAATTCTTTTTCTGGACAGAAAATTGTAGAGATAGATAAACAACAATGTATTCACAAACACATACATTTCTATGGATCCCCTGCCTACTCCCACCCTAAGAGTGGGGGTATTAATATGCCTTTGTGTGTGTGTGTGTGTGTGTGTAATTCAAGTTGATTGAGATTTATAATTGACATTCTTCGGTCATTGCAGTTTCGTGGATCCTGGCCCTCATGGAAATGGGAGGTACATAGAACCGATGTTGCCTGAAGTTGAGAAGAAAGACTTCAGAAAGGGAGCACAGGTATGTTCTGTAGGAGATAATTTAGACACTTGAAGTAATTGTCAGTAGACAGTGCAATGTGCTTTTATCGCTGTGTGGAATATCAGACCATCTAGCTGCTATTTTCTATTGTAGCCCTTCATGCATGGCAAAATGTCCTAGAAAAATATGTTTACAGTGCTTTTTTAGAACCATCAATGTGAGGCTTGCTATTTGGAATGGTTGAATAATAGGGAAAGTGTTATGAACATAATTTCCACTTCAAATTATTGCAGTGGCGAATGTCATAAGTATGAACACACACACACACTCATTATCACAATGGTGAACGTAAAGTATGACCACTCACGCACATGTGTGCATATATATGTAAACATTGAAGGAACGAAGGTTATGCATATATCTCTTGCTATTTCGGCCAAATATTTTGGTTTTTTATGACACACATATTGGATTCTAATTGCTCATAAGTCCTGGTAATCCATGATTGCATCTAGCTGTGAAAATCATCTTTTGCTGTTTATCCTAGTCAGCATCTTCTGTTTTTGGTGTGAACATGTTGATTCACAGAACAAACCTGACTGATTAGCTTGTAAACTTTGTGCAGTGGTTCACCATGAAGCGGCAGCATGCATTGATAATCGTGGCTGACAGTCTTTACTACTCAAAATTTAGGGATTACTGCAAGGTGAATTTTTTTTGACTTGTGTTGCTTTACAATTTAGTCTGCCTTGTGTGTAATTTATAAGTTTTGATGTGTCATGGATCTCGTTGGTACAGCTTTATTTCTTCATCCATCTTGTCAGTACTCAACAGGATGGTGTTGAATATTTACAATATTAATCAGTTTCACACATGTCAGTATGTCAATGTTATTACCTTTTGAACTTATTGGCACTTATTGGCATTAAGTGGACATGGAAGTATATTAGATTCTCATTAGTTGAATATTTGGTATTGTAGAATAAGATGAATGCTTTGTTTGAGCTTAACTAGATTTAATATCCTTTTCTCAACTGTAGTTATTGGTTATATTATTAGCTTTCATTTTCTGGTGAACGATCAATGTCACATAAGTTTCAAGGGAAGAAAATTTTCAATTCTGCAAAGCTCTCTATACTGACTAGACTTGCTTTATTTAATTCCAACATATAGCTCATGTTTTATTTTGTATTGTATTTTGATATCTTGCAAAATGCAATAAAGCTTTAAAACAACAATTTGGTGGCTACATTTGACTTTTTACAGCACGGCATTGATGGACAACATTGCATTGCTGATGAGCATTACTTGCCGACCTTTTTCAATGTGAGAATCTTCCTTACAATCTATCATTGCCTTTTCCATCCATTTCTTAGTCTGTATCTGAATGCCATTTCACATGGTTTCAGATGGTTGATCCCAATGGAATTGCAAACTGGTCAGTAACATATGTAGATTGGTCTGAGAGGAGGTGGCATCCAAGATCATATAGGCTCCCAGATGTAAATTCTGCGCTCATGAAGAATCTAACTGTATGATTCTTTATCTATATCTATTTTATTTATTCCTTGTACAGCTCATGCTTCTTCGTCTTGTTGAGCTAATGCATCTAATAGCTATTTTAATGTAATTTAAGCTGTTTTTGTTTTATTGACTCGTTGATGATATTACATCTGCAGTCAATTGACGTAAGTGTGCACCTTACAAGTGATGCTAAGGTATGCACATTCTAGAGATCTTAAAATTATTACTTGTTTTCGTTGAAAGGTGCAGCAAGTACTTAAAAGTTAGTTCCTTTTGCAGATGCGAGAGACAACTACGGCTTGCATATGGAATGGAATCAGTCGGCCATGTTACTTATTTGCTAGGAAATTCCACCCAGAAACCATAGATAAATTGTTGCACCTTTTCTCCAACTACACGTCAATTTGATTGAGAAAATTTTGACCCGAAATTCTTTGGTCGGATGAGCAGTTCGACCCCATTCACCCAAGTACATGATGGTTTCTCAAAGAGCTTACAACGAACGGCATTGGTAAGGCTTGAATGTTCCGGGGCTACAATTCTGGAAAGCTGAGGCATGCAGGTTGGATTGGTTGGTGAGGATGGCTGATTGATTAATTTTGTTATTTTTCTTCTTTTCCCCTCTATTGTTGTTATACTTTTTGGACAATTAATTATGGGGATGAGAATTTCTTTCCAAATGCTTGATCTTTGTAAAAATTCAGAATGTGAAGTTGTTAATGCTATCAATGCAGCTTGCAAATATTCTGCTTCATTATTTATGTACACAGAATTCAGAGTTTTGCTGGTGAATCAGTTTTTGTCTTCAGAAAATTTTCACTATGTAATGTAGCAGTGTTTTTTACTTCAGTTTAGCATCGTGTGTTGTGTGTTCAGTAGATTTGGATTCGATTTCAATTTATTTCCCTCAATTTGTGTTGTGTCAAATTATTCCAGTTTCTCACATGACTTGATAATTATTGTAGAACAAAATGAATCTTGAACGAAGCACTTCAAAGCAAAAACATGCTGAAACAAAGATCAAATTAGGTTAAAAAACATGATACAAATTAAAACATGTGAATCAAAGATGGCTTAAATTATATATAGCTCATTGATTTGAAATACTACAAATTACTACTAAACTATACTTAATGAGAGTCTGTAATTTTATTTATAGTAGCAATATCTTTGATGCTTGTATTCTAAGTTTCTAACTGATTCATTATCTTTTATTAGGCAGATTCAGAGACAGATCTCCAAATCAGCAGGATTGATAACGTGATAGCTTTTGCAGACATTAGATATGTTTTGTATGAAAATCACCTTAGAAGTGCAATTTTGTATGTTAATAGAAAAGCAGTACAATCTACTCATATCCTTGCCAATAGAGGTAGGACTAGCCTACAAAAAAACTTGGTATTGTAATAATTTGTACTCTATAATTTCTGTTGTTAAATATTATGTTTATGCGTATTATCAAAAAAAAAAAAAAAAATGGGATAACAAAATAGTTCAAACATCTTACTTCTTTAATAGAAATCAAGGGTTCAAATTTCTTTAAGTAGGATTATAAGTTTTGAAAACATGAAAGTATAACTCTACCCATTTAGTCATTTTAGAAAAATTAATTAATTATCTTTATTTATCAAACCTTAATATATTTAGTTATTTATACTTAAAATTTATATAATTAATAAATTTATTTCATAAATCTAGATGGTTAGAGGCTACTTAAACTAAACACGAGGTCACCAAGTCCCTAAACCCTGAGATCCTCTCATTTCTTCAAAAACTCATTGAGAACCTCCGACACCCCCCAAATCTTATGGAAGTCCTCCTCTTGGTCATGAGAATCTGCCACTATCAAAATCCATTCTCAAATCTCACAAGGGTCCTCTGTATCTAGAATTTTTCCTCCACCTCTAGAGTTCGCTCTCTATGATTATTGAAGTCCTCCGCCTCAGGAATCTAGCTCACGTCTCTAATTCAATTTTGAAGCTCAAGGGACTCATCTGCATTCACGATTTATCTTTTGTCTACATGAGAGTTCTCTACCTTCAGAATTCGTTCATCATCTCTCGAATTCATCCTTGAAACTCATGAGAGTCTTCTGTCTCTAGAGTCTTTCCCCTGTTTCAAGAATCTATTCCCGAAGCTCATGAGATCATTTGCCTTCTATGTCCTACATCTTTGAAATCCTTCCTCAAAGATCATGGAAGTCATTTATCTCTAAGATATATTTATCCCATATCATAAGAATCCGTCATCGGCATCCGTCTCCAAAGTCTGTCCCTAAAGCTAAGGAGAGTCCGTCCCCAAAGCACATGGGATCCCTCACACTTCGCCAAAGCACATTATAGCATCCCGCCTCTCTAAGGCTCCCACATACTAGATGGTCACAACGAGAGCCTCTGTTTCTCCTAGATATATGGTTACAAGGGAAACTTAGTCACGCACCTCATGCCTTAGAGAGATGCCAAGGTCCCGGCGAAGTGCATGAAATTTCTTCAAGGTCTCGAAACATCTAGCACATGAGTCACTAACATGTTGCACAAAGAAGGTGGACGTCTAGGATCTTAAGTGCTCATCTACTACACCTGAAGGGAAAGTAGAGGTCCTGAAACATAATTGAACACTTGAAAAAGATACACCTAGAGGACAAACCACGAGTCTTTGATGACCCTCACTTTCTCAACGACCAATAATTCGCCACGATCTTGACTCACCCCATGGGGGTGGTCTCTTGTCATGCCCTTGGTGGTGACTCAAATAGTCAATCGACTCGAAAAGGGTTTGCCACGTCTGTGGCTAATTCCAAAAGTGTGGTTCATGGTCTTTCATGCAAAAATGTGAATGAGAACATATTAAAAATTTATACGAAAGAAGGATCGAGATTCCTCTGTACCCGTCTCGTGACCATCGTAATTTACATGCATATCTTGAGAATATATCGGTGGATCAACCCATATCTTGAGAATAGGATATAATTTCAAGGTAATGGGTCATCTAAGACTTGATAATTAAACGGACACATAATCACATCTTTGATGAAATTTGGATTTGTCTCTATAAAGTACATACACAAGCTCCAATTCTGAATAACTTCTGTCTGATCAAAGTGACTCTAATTGTTCAAGTAAACTTTTTTATTTCTTTTCTAAATCTGTTTGTTAGTGCGCATTTTCTTTTTCAATGTTTATAACAAAATTGGAGAGATTATCTGTATTACTTTCAAAAATTGTTATTTTATTTCATAGGGAATAAAGTTGGATTCCACAAAAAATGGAATGTTAGTTATTATTTTGCTAGATAATGTTGTTCCTGTGCAGCTTGAGCTTGATGGTAGTATATATATTAATTAGTTTCGTAGCTTGACGGCCACGCCACTATGAACAAAGAAAGAGATCCATGGGTGGTCCAATCATCCCAAACCACATCAATTATTGTTTCCAAAAATATGGTTACTTAATTTCCACCATCTTCACTCATTAGCTTCCACTTCTTAATCTCTCTTACCATTAAACTATTAACTTATTGCACTATATTTCACATTGCCCACTAATTATGAATACTTATTGCTAACCCAAATATCATCATTCAATTGTTTACATCTTTTGATCAACAAGTGTACCTATACCGAAACTCGAATCGGAGATCTCGAGGGATCAAATGAAATCAACCAGTTGTTTTACTGATTGTTCATCATTCAACTGTTTACATAACAAACACACATCTGAACAAGAAGTTTAAGGCGCTCGACCCTTTGAGGTCTCACTAAAAGTAGACGAACACAAACAAACCCTTAATGTAGGAAAAATTGGGCACCCAATAGTGAAGTTAATTATTTCTAATCAAGTACCTAAACCCACTAAACTAAAATTTCTCACAGAGTCATTCAAGATTCAAGTCCACTTGTTTTGTTCTCCAACACAGCACCTATTATATTCTATATTTTTCTATTCCACCCACAAAGATTGGTATTGTTTGTGTCTTTCCAGCAAGCAATCGATTGGACACATACATATATGATATATCTTCTATCTGTCAATTCCCCTTCAAAACAAGAAACCAAAATAGACAAGAAAACATAGAAATGGGTGTGTGTTGTTCTTGCAGATCTTCAAGACCCACATTCAAGAACGTGCGGGTGGTTCACCTCAATGGGCAAGTGGAGGACTTCGAGCATCCGGTCACTGTCAGGCAAGTGACCGGCAGGGCCGGGAAGCACTTGGTGTGCTCTCCGGCCCAGCTTCTCTCCATTGGAGTGAAGCCTCTCCAACCCACAACCTTGTTGGAGGCAGGACACATCTACCTCGTCTTACCACACTCTACATTTCTAACTAGTGATGTTTCGCCTCTAGACTTGGCCTCTATGGTCAAGAAGCTCACTGCAACGGCTCAAACTAGTCGCTCCCACGGAGCCTGCAGGTCTCAGAGTCAGGGACACAACGGTCCTGCTCCTTTGGATGTGAAGACAAGGGCAAAGTCATGGAAGCCGGTTTTGGATCCTATCAGGGAAAGTTCTTTCAATCAGTCTGATATGCAAGAAAAGGATTTTGAGGTATAATCTTGGCATAGGCTTGGTAGGAAGGATTTCTTGAATATGCATAATGTATTTTTGTGCAAAAACCTGAAATCTCGAGGAACCAAATGAAATCAACCAACTGAGAGGCCTTCTTAGTCTCTTGTTTTCTGGTTTGTTGTTTGTTAAAGCTCAATGCATTCAAAACGTGTGGTAACAACAATACTGAAACAAAGGCTCTTACTTGATAATATACATTTGGAGTTGTACACTGATTTTGCATATATAAATCAGGATTGAGGGACAACAATAGGAGCCGGAGGAACCCAGTTTTGTATTGGTGAGCATTCCCAACCAGTTTCCTTGCTATAAGACGTATTAAAATGCTTAGGAAGCAGAGTCTCTCCTCTCGAGTTTCTCTCCCTCAATAGCTCCCTCTGCCTTTCCTCAACCTCGTTCTTCGCCTTACTCGCCTTTTCCCAGTCTCTGCTCAGGATGCCTTGGCTCACCTCGCTCCACACCAATGCCGATTCACTGGTCCAAATTCCCTGACAGTATAATATTCAATCAACATTATAACTACATTTATTTGGGGAGCGTCAGGATTTAAACTTATGACCTCAAGATCACATAGGCTCTAATACCATGTTAGAGAATCAACTCAACTAAAAACTCAAGTTGATAGTTGTAGTCCTCTTTATAGTTTTATATTATATTCCAACAATAACATATATGCAGCAGATCTACAGTGTAAACACATCACAATTACAAGTAATTACCTTTGGATCTTTGACAGAAGGAGCTTTTAGGCCGGAGAGGAATTCTTTGGCATTGTATATTTCTGTAACTTTCCCATTCTTGATGTCTTTTATACTAACAGTTCTGCATTGTAAATATCAATCACATAGAGCTTTTTCACAAAGGATTTGTTTGTAAGATGATCATCCAAAAGTAAAAATACCTATCCCAGTAACCCTCAATTTGATAGAGCTTCTTTGATGAGTTAGATACAAAGATTCTTCCTTGAACTGATCTGCCGCTGCGTCCTAGAAGTGAAGTGCCTTTGAAACTCAACTCGGCTTCAAGGCCAGTCTCTTGGCACTGGATTCTCACATTCCCCACCCAATCAACCGAAGAGACGGGGAGAAACCTAATGAAAAGACTCGGAGAGTTCATTACATAAGTCTCACCCCGACTCAGTAGCTTCAGCTGCCTCTTCCCTTGCACCTCAGCTTCCACAGAAGTACCTATAACACAGATGTGAAGAATTGGGAACAAACAGCTTTACATATCAAGAATTGGGAACAATAATTATGCATACCATGGTATTTAGGAGTAGGCTGTTGACACCATATGATCTCAATATTGTGTTCTTCATCAGTGGCATGGAGGGCACTCACTGGAGGGTGATGAGAAATCTGCAACATAAATAGAGGTTTGGTTCAAGTTCAAGAAAGTGAAGGTTGCATAGGCAATGGCCCACCCTAGTCTGATAAATACCATATTTTTAGTGATTGAACCGGTCATGAAATTACACTTATAACCATGAAGTTGATTCAATTTTCAATTTAAGAGAAAAAACCGAAAGAAATGTGCCCACCTGTTCGAGGAGGACATTAAGATTTCCGGAGGAAACATGGTGGGTCTCTCCTAAAATGGGATTGTAAGGAGCAACCCCAAAGAAAGAAGGACGAACAGTGGAAATGGTCCAAGCAACCACAGAGCAAAACCTGTCCAATGGGGTCTCCCCTTGGGTGCACCTGCTCAACATGCCATTTCCATGGCCATTTATGCAATACACAGCCTCCCCGAAACATTGAAGCTGTGACTTCGGTTGGTTGAACTGAGGCGGCAACTGTCAAAAACCACAACAATTCCTATAAATTACCATACTCAACGATCATCAGATCAAGTGATTAGGTTCTCCTCAGATTCTCGTGTTCGAGTCTGATCATCAGAACAAGTGGTAAATGCCTCTTGGTTCACCTCAGGGTCTCAGATTCGAGGCCGTATCGCCGAGCAGGAAAGTAAAATTCAATCGAATCCAATGATTATTTATGTATGTATGTACCTTAAAGCGCGTAAGATCGGATCCGGGACGGACATTTTTGAAGAGGCTCAAAACGAGGTGGCCAACGTTAGGAGCAATGTAATCAACGTCATCTGATTCCCCATCCAATGCAGGAGGTTTCGTTAGAACAACCTGCTGCATCACACGCCTAAGCCAAAGCCAAAGCTTCCGTCTTTTTCAATTTCAACCAATTAAGTGCCCTTTCCATTATATCATCACCCCAATCTTACCTTTTCTATAAATTCACAACCTAACAATGTAATTACAAACTATTTTGGAAATGGTTTTTGTGACACTAATTACGAACTATTTTGGCAATACCAAAACTAAATTAGCATGTCTCCAACCTAAATATTTTGGCTAGTTCTATTGAGTATGCCCATTCATTTTCCCACACCAAAAAAAGCCTATAAAAAGGAATATATATATATTTTTTTTTTGAAAAAGCGGTGCAAAAGCACCAATTTCATTCGACTCACCAAATTAAAAAATACAACACTCTAGAACTTACATAAGTAAAAACAAGAAACGACCTACCTACGCAATTCAAATATGATTAAGGCCGGCTCACAATACTGTCACCACATATTTTTAGAGGGAACTAAGCCCTAAGCCCATAGCAAGCAAACACCCCTCTTTAGATGAGCGCCTCCTACAAGCACGACCTGGGTATTTTCTCGGTTCACCAAGCCCCAGCCCCCAGTGACCACACAAACCAGATTACTTCATATCCCGAGTATCATCACCCGGGATGCCTCCTAGGCTTTTGGCGATTTAGCAACCGGCCCCAGAAACGGTGCCCACCCGACGACAACTACTCCTCGAGCCGGGTCTCACTCCTCGTGTGTCCTCCTCCCCGAGATTCTTCTTGTAGCCTTGACCAGTCTACTAAAAGCACCGACCAAATGCCCACCACATGTCCAAAAAGCCGTCGCCGATCACCACCACTATACGTAACCACTCTCGGTCACCAAATATGCCCTCCCTCAACCTTGACAACCCACAAACTCCGAAAATAGACCACCACCATTTCGAAGTCGACCCCGATCACCACCACGCCTGACAGCCGCCTCCCGGTCACCAGATCTAACCTCCTTGGCCTAGATCAACACCTTCGTATCACCACACAATAGCCTAAACCACTGTGACCCTTGAGTACAAACCGTCGTCGGTGATCTCTGCCGCGAACTCTTGCCCGTCTCGTCGCCGCAACCAGTCCGACCGCCGTCGAAACCAGATCTACCAAGGCCAAAACTGGCCTTCATGATTCAACCTTTAACTCCTATCACCCCCTTTAACCCCTTTCACCAAACGCTTGACAGAGAACTCCGCCAGCTCTTTTCCGGCGGCGGTTGCACTAAGGAATATATATTTTTGTTTTAATAAACCTTTTTTTTCACTTTCTAGGCATCCAACATAACATAAAAGGTTAGAATCACAAGAATCGAATCAACGTGGGGTTAAGCTGGACATACATTTATACATTTATAACAATTCACCTGTATTTCTCAAATGAGTAAAATGTATATCAGTTGACTGATATAAAGTTATATCAGCTGCAATTTAACAAAGCCAATGAGGTGATGACACCTCATTTAAAATCACTT
>JAYMTK010005338.1:0-10305 GCA_036897405.1 Pelargonium myrrhifolium
CTAAACATTTTGATTAAACATACTAAATACATGTGAAAATACATGTATAACTAATACATGTGCCAATCCTCCTCCATTAAATAAATGTTGTGCCAAAATAATTTTTTTGATGATGTGACGCTCTAATATGCATTATAAACTTGTTTTTTTTGTTATGTTTTTTTTAGTATGTACAGATTTCTTTTATATTCTTTTATATTTTTTTCCCTGCTCTAATTGGTTTAATTCTCAAGCTCTCTAGGTTCTTTGTTAAGATAGAGGTGGGTTTTGGTTAAGACTAGTATTTTAACCCAACTTTGCTCGGGTTTTCGTAGTTTTTAAAGGGTAAATTAGTTTTGTCTCTTCTAGATAGACACGTTTTTTGCTTTTAGCCAACGTCTAGATTTTTTATGATTTTTCCCATTAAACTTTATAGTTTTTTTTACTCCAACTTAATTACATGTTGTTCCCGGTTACTATTTACCACATCCCCATTATGCGCCACGTTGGATTTTCACCTCATCGCTTCTTTGCCACGTCACCTCAACGCTTCTTTTTTTAATGTATATACACAAAGTATTGCATTGGATTTTAAAAATGATTGTCGCACTTGCCGGAAATTTTAAAGAAAAAGAATGAAATGGTGCATTTCAATAGCAATACTATTGTCTAGTGCTGACATGGCGGTTCAAAGGTGATGTTGAATGCCAACGTGACATAAAATGGGGACGTGGCGAAGGAGAACTGGAAGTAGCAGATCGTCTGGTTTTTTTTTATTATAAAAAAATAAAAAATTTAAGGGTCAAAACCATAAAAAACTCGTACGTGGGCTAAAAGCAAAAAAATGTGTCTATCCATGGGAGGCAAAACTAATTTACCTTTTTTTATATAATACGACTTGAACTTGTGACAATCAAGTGATAATATTCAACATTTATTTGTCAATTTTATATGAGAAAGTAAGAAATATAATTTGTCATATAATTTTTCGCATCACTTTGTACAAAATTTGGGACAAATAATATTTCTTTTTCTTTCCTACTTTTAAAAGTTCAGTTGTACCTAGAGACGGATCCACCAAAGCCAGAATGGGGGCAGTTGCCTCCACTGACTTTTTTATTTTTAAAATATACCATATACTTTTCTGTAAATTTTATATTTGTCCCTACTGTTTTTTTTCAATGTCAGCAAAAACCAATTTCATGCTTCAAAGCAGTTGACGTTTTTGAAGTACTGAAGTTTTATGTGTAGTATTTCTGAAATTTTCTTGTATGAGGATAAACGTTTGGTTTTTAGCTTCAAGTCGTGAAAAACCAACACAACTAAAAGTTTAAGTTGATAGTTGAAGACTCAATAATAAGTTTATACTCTAACGCGCCCCCTCATGTGCAAGCCCATTTTTACTATGCACGTAGCCCATACACAGGTCCACCCATTGTCTTGTGCTGGAATGTAATACGAGTGGCGGCAGAATTCGAGCCCAGGATCTTTTGTCACCCACACTCTGCTACCATTTATATTTCTTTTAGTGAGTTTACAATACATATGCTATGGATATATATACTAAACTACATGAGATTATAAAAAGGTAAAATAACACACCTATTTGGTCATTGTACTATCAAGAGTGGACCAATTTAATCACTAAACTTTCAAATGGACCAGTTTGGTCACTATACTATACAAAAGTGACTATTATAGGTTTCATCTCTAAATTACCAGCGTGTTGCGGAGCTTGCGGGTATCAATCTCCATAAATGAATTCTTGACGAATCCTTGTTGTATTACCAATACCTAAAGGATGGTATTGGTTTCTTCCGATGTTCCGGTTACCCTCATCTTAATTATTACCATTCCTCTCAATGTTGTTGAAGAAAGGATTGGCATGAGCTTCAAATTGTTGTCCATTCCGAGTAGGATTGTTGGTCATCCGAAGCTGTTGTTGTTGAAGCTCAAGAGTAAATCGGAGTGCTTCTTGCATCTCTGCCATTTGTTGATCTCGTTGTTGTTGTCCTTGAATAATTGCGTCTTATTTATGTAGCAACTTCACAATTTCTTTAGGGCTCAGAACCGGTATAGTGTGAACAATGGTGGATGTGCCTTGTGAAGAAACTGGCGCTAGGTCTTGTGGATGTGCAGGAGGTAGATCGATGCCCTTTTAAACGTATTCAAATGACAGTACATACATAATAAACTATGTGAATACACAAACATGATCATTAGGTTCAAATTTGTACCTCATATCGCTCTTGTTTTGGAGGCCTTCCTCTTCGTCTGCCTCGTGCAAATCGTTCTTTTGTCTACATACTTACTAAGATCATATAAAGAATACAAACAAATATAAATCAAAGTAATATGAAAAATATATGAATATACCTCATAAACATTTATCATTTCATAACTAGTCTCACCATATTTTGGAGTATTTTGAAAAGCACTTTCTTGTTGACTCCCACTTGCACACTACAAAAATTAAACAAAGTCATACAAGAATATAAATTTTTAAGTATATACATAATGAATCACATAAGAAACAGAATAAATATACTAGTGGAGGTCTCAGGTTTGAACCTCGGTTGTTACGCTTGCCGATAAAAAAAAAAATGCTACCTCTACATGTGCAGTGATATTGATCCGTTTGAATCTAAAAGGAGTCAATTTTGCTCTTTTCTTGTATTGTTTCTTTCTCCCACTGGGTAGATCAATCTCTCTATATTGTTGGTTTTTCTTGTTCTCTATCTCTATTTACTGTGGTTTCTGTCATGCTTTCATTGACGTCACCATCATTGCTAGGTAGACCCTCTTCATTTTGTTCTTGTTGTATCTTTACTCTACTTCGCCTCTTGTGTATTTTCAGATTTTCTTTTCTTTCCATGGGACACTTCTTGTACGTGTGTCTATAATCCTTACACTTAGAGCACCTCTGTGATTTTATTCTTATTATTGGCTTTGAAGGATCTTCTTCTTTTGACCTCTTTGAGTTTCACCTTGAATCTCATATCTAGCTTACTCATGAAAACCATGATTTATGTTCAATAAAAAGCACAATTAAAATCTCTATTAGTCCCTTCATATGATTTTACCATATGTGCAACCTCTTTATCACTACGTATGTTGACCAATGAACCCCATATGATATCTCTACTTCCAGGCTTCAAGTACATTATTTCATCTCCATGTAGCCTAGTTGTCTGTTTGTGTATATCCTACTTTCACCATCTCCTACAAATGTTCTACTAAAATTTACCAGAAAGTTTACCCTGCCACCTTTCTCGCCCATTAATGGTACTACTAGCTAACAACTCACAAAGTAGCTTGTAATTAGAGCCTGCAAATTGCAAAAATAAAGGAGTTTAGTGCCAAAAATTAATACTTGTTGGAGACTCTTGTCAAGCACAAGAAAATTATTGTTTTTTTTTTCTTTCAAAAAACACTTCACAAGTTATAACATAATATTGTGTCAGATGGTAACAAATATGAGATCAAACTCACTTAAGTAATTAACATGTATAGTATATACCATAACAAAAATCAATACATATATAGTACGTAATTGAGAAACTATTTCTAACTATGTCTTAGTAGAAAACATGAAAGCTCAGTTCGATTTTTGATAGTGTATTAATTTGGCCTAAACAAGATACTCTATTTTTTATTTTGGGGTACTGCTACTAAGGCAGAATTAAGCTGGAGTGTGTAGCTTAATGAGTAAACTTTTTTTTAAAGAAAAAACCAGTATATTAGAACCGAATCAAACCAAACCAAACTGAAGCATTTCTCTCTTCTCTTATTCACATCACATGGTAGCTAAAACATTGTGTTGTTGTGGTGGTTTTTTGTAATTCCACAGCCAAATCTATGGCATGCTAACAATAGTGATCTAACTTATTCACTTCACATGGTAGCTAAAACATTCTCATATCAAATCTCTCTCTTATCAGATCCTACATACAGCAATCTCTTTCACTACTTGATATATTGCTCGACTAAACCCAATAAGTATCACATTTAAGTGGAACAGAAGGTTACAGATCACAATCTATTCAAAAAAAAACATTGCAAAATTAAAATCCTAATATATGCAATCTCTAATTTTTCACACACAAATATAAAACCTAAACACTAAGAGAAAGAAGCACACTTAAACACCAACAAATACAATAACACGTTTCAATTATGTTGATAGATTAAACTTACTTGTCTGCAAAATCAATAACAAAGACAAAGTATATATGTATATACATATATATATATAGTAGCAACCAATCAAAAGAGGCTTCAGGATATATATGTTAAAAATTCTCAAACAAGCATATATACCTCACCAGAAGTTCTATTATGACATACTAAATACAAAAAACTAAATTATATATTCCTTTGATGAGTAGAACACAACAGCATATGAACTTCACATATACAGGCATGACCAACAAAAGACTTCAAGCTTGAAAACAAAACAAGACAAGAAAACAATTTCTTATATATGCTACATGGTCAGATTTCTGATAAACAAGAAGCAGGATCAAGAGTTGAAGCTACACTCAGAGATATTCAGAACAATAAATTCTATTTTCTAGTTCATACAAACCGAAAAATTCACATGCTGGCTACTTGGTTTTTGATAAGAAAGGTACTTACATCATTTATTCATTTTTACTGCATCAGGTTTGCAACTTAATTATCTATGCCATTTTCTTTTGCAATTCCCAATTTTGATGCAAAGCCCATTTATCAGTGCATTGTAAGTAATCCTCCTAGGCTTGACATTTGCTTCTTCCATCTTACTCAGCAACTCAAGAGCAGTATCAACCTTACCCACTTTTGCAAATTCCATCTATCAATGCATTATATGTAACTACATTAGGCAACACACTTCAGTCTTCCATTTTCCTAATCAACCCCAAACGCATCATCGACCTTACCTGTTTTAAAAATCCCATGTATGATTTAGTATAAGTAACCCCACCGGGAATGCAACTCCCTTCTTCCACCTCACTCAGCAACCCAAAGGCATTGTCAACCTTACCCACTTCTCAAAGTCCACACTTCCTTCTTCCATCTTCCTCAACAACCCAAAGGCATCATCAACCTTACCTACTTTGCAACGTCCATCTATGAAACAACAGGTTCCTACTTTACCATACTTATTAATTAAAAAAACTTTTTTTTTATAGAAAAATTTTTTTTTTTTTTTTTTTTTTTTTTTTTTTTTTTTTTGCGTATTGAAGGCACTCTTTCAATTGTGGAGTAAGGGGCATAGCATAATCTAGTTTAACCAAATTAGGAATTAACAACTAATCATCGTACTTGTCAAGATTTCTGCTCACTCGATTAGTAATTTTAACTCATTTTTGGCAGTTCAGTTTCCCTTTTTCGAGCCAGGTTTTTGGTCTACTTATAAGAACAACAAGGCAGTTGAATCGCTCTGGATTTGGTAATTCCAAACGATCACAAAAATAAATTCACCAGTACTTGCTATATAAAAAGCTATGAAGTTGAGGGAATGACAATAGACCAAAATTGTAATCCAAACATAGCTAGAACGAAGAGTTTGTAAATCAATCTCAATGTTTGTAGATGGGAATGAGTATGCAAAAGTGCTAAATTGTCTGTAAATGGGATGAATAGTTTGTGAAAAAACAAAACACAGTGCATTACCGTTTCTCTCACTCAAGATTAGTTCCTTGCTATCTCCACCGGGGTCTTGCACAGGTAGTCAAAAGTCTTTGGCTCGACATTCCAGGACGACTCTTTGCTCACAACATCCGAGTATAATAGCAAGTTGTTTCATTCAAACAATAAATGTAACATTTTCAAAACAAAACAAAAGAACAAAACTTAAATGCTTACTTCCGAAAAGTCCAGAAATTTCACTGTTCTCCTTGTGGTATGACTTTTGGGGGCAGAAAAGAAGGATCATAAACACATTTTAAGAATCCTCTGAACGTGAAGCCCTGTACATACAAGCGCCCCAAATCCATAGACGAGATGTGCGCTGATGGGGAAAATTGGGATAAATCTGTGGGTCACTGTTTAACTTGAACTCAGCCATATTAAAGGTTGATTCTTTTTTCAGGGACAGTGAAACCCATTTGTTAACCTGCAAAATTACACAAAAAATTAGAATACTACATTTATTCATTCATAAAATACATTCTTTTATTTACCTTTTCAGCAGCGTAGGAGAGACAATTGTCACGGGCTTAATGTACCTGACACAAAAATTCTTTTCAGACACCAAAAAGGCTTGGGAAAATACAAGACGTGCACATGTGGTTGTCATGTGCAGAATAAAATATCATACAATGAAAAGAGCCCAAATGTAAAACCCAATCCATAAAAGCCCAAACTAAATGCCCAAGGAGCCCTTCTAGATACCCTCATTTCTAGCCACTTTAGGACATTTTTAGAATATTATGGAGTAGTGTCATATTTGCTAGAATGATAGAAATTCTCTAGATGGCAAATCATGGCCATTGATGATGTTTATGTACTTTTAATCCTATCTGTCCATTTAGATAAGACTCTAATATAAATAGGTGAGGGCCTCAGTTGCCCAAACCATCTCCTTCATTTTGTAAACTTTTATTGTGTGCAATAAAACTCTCTTTGTGTATTTCATTCATACTTGTTATTTGCTTCAAAAATTGGTTTATGTAATCGTAAAGGATGATTCCTTTGTTCTTTTGAGTCCTTAGGTAGACATAAATTTTCAACTCAAATAGTCGGTGCTCATCGGATGTGACCACAAAGGAGATGATGTTTGCATCAAATCCAATATTGTGACAAATAATTTCTGCCGCTTTTGCTATCAAGTTGTGAATTCTCCTGGCTTCAGAACTCCCACTAAAGTTGCATATTTTACTTACCACAAGTGTAGTAGAGTGTGCTTCGGAATCGACTACAGCCCCATAGTGTGTAAACTTGTCTTGATTGACAAGTTCCTACATTTTTTTCGGCACATGCCGCAAAACCGCTGAGGAGTCGAAGTAAGAGGCTAAAAAATCTGGCAGTGAAATCCCTGAGGAGTTAATGCAAAATCTCGTGGTCTTGGCATAAATGGCTAAAAAGTCTGCCACTAAATTTTGTTCCCGGTAAATAGGTTCAAATCTGTATTTCTTGGCATGCCCAAACGAGTCACCACGAATAATATAGGATGACGTGCCCATATCAGCAAAATACTTAGAAATCTTGTACCCCATTATTTCAATGTCCTTACTATTTATTTTAAACAGTGGGATGGCACAACAAAACCGTACGTTACCAGATTTGTCCCTTCCGACTACTCCTATGCCACCTTTTTCGGAAGCTTGATCGAATGCACAATCAAATTCAAGTGTTATCTCATGTTGATCGGATCCCGACCAAGTTAGATGGTTGAGTGCCTTCATCAGAACTAGTATACAAAAAAATGAAAACTAAATAATCATATTTTCTACATTTAAAAGCCAGTTAATGTTAAAGTGGATGATAAAGTGTCCCACATCGGAAAAATATAAAATAAAGTGGCTACATATAATGGTGCAACCTACTAACAAGGTTGACCTTTTAGTAGTGAAAGCCCAAACCATTGTTGTGTGTGACCCGTTATAAAATTTAATAGTTAAACATACCATGCTAGCATTAATATATTTTCTTGTTTTGAATCTTTTGTAGGATAATGTGAAAAGTATAGAATCAACTTGTTTATCTTCCAAAACCTTAATACCAAATTATCAACTAACCTATCCCACAGTAATGAAGATGAAACTGCAGAATTAATCAATCCACCAGACATCATGTTTCCACGAACTTTGGAAGAATCTTGTTGTCTTATTGCAGTGTCCGTAAAACGTAATTTTACCTGAAATGTATTACAGTGACAATATGTATCATGATACAATTCAGCATGCTATAGTATGGAAGTGTATGATATGGAACAGAGTTTAGCTTCTATAACAGCAAACTCATGCAGTTGTGCAGATCGATGTTTCAGTAGGCACGCACACTTGCTACACTTCCCACAATGCATAATATGATGCCTAGTGGCTTGTACTATTCAAGGTAGAGAAGATTTACTTACACTTGATGCCTTTTCAATTCCTGGAATAAGTGATCCTATATGGTCTGCAAGGCAGTCAGGCAAGACCACAACAAGTTCTTTCAAAACAGAAAATGCACCGACCTGCAAACAAGTACATACTAAGATATCATATTGACTCCAGATTCATGATCCACATAATAAAGAAGCTATTACTACCTTCGTCTTCACAGATTTCTCACGCAACTGCTTATTTAGAGATTTCACAACCTTTGGCACTTCCTGCTTCAATAGCCACCTTGGACTGCACAACATGTCCATTAGAAATAGTATTATTGTCTAATGTCTACACATTCAACCGCATTACTAATGGAAGTAAGGCATTTGCATCAAACATGCTTTTTCACATCGCTAGATATTATTCAACAACAAATGGAAAAGGAGCTTGCAAAAAAAAAAAAATCCAAAATTGGAGAATACAAGCATCTTCATTCTCAAAAAAGAGCAGTTTGACATAGCATAAGAGAGGGAGAACATTTAGCCACCACTTGGAGGAAATTTGACTTGATACCCAATCTGCCCCCTTGATGGGGATGGAAAAGTGATATCCTAATTAGTAAAATCTGCAGCTTTTCCTATAAAAATGAAGCATGCTTTTATATTTCTTGCTCTTATAACCTCTAAACTGCAAAAACTCCTACAATTTTGAATGATAACATGTAAGTATGCATATGTGTTTTAAGGTATCATCACCTTATGTCAGGCTAGAGTAATCTCTATATATCCTTTTGAATCACAAAACAAAGTAGACTGTATCCAAGTATCACAGCATACATGTGCATGCAAATATAATGGATGTGACGAAATATATAAAACAAAACTTAATCAACTTGCCTCAATTCATCTGCATCGTTTTGCCCTCTTGAAACATTCCCTGTTTGACGTAATAGCTCAATAAATGTGTTGAATACATCCATCTGCACCATAGCAAGATTAGACGAGCAACCAAGTTGCAACATAGATGATACTTAGGAGGAAGGAAAAAAAGTAACTAATTAAACTCACCTTGACATTTTCCTCCCTTTCTTTAAACCTATCAATCAACTTGGGACAAGCCTGAACAATATCAATTACATGATTACGAAAATTGTATAATTAAAAAGTAGACCTACTATATGTGTGTGTGCGCTTAAATGCAATTCAAAGTATAACATAATTCCTTATCCAAAACAGCACTCCTCAGGACCTCAAATTATAAAAAATAAAAAATAAAAAAATCTGGCCGATCATTTCCAATTGCAAATTCCTTTCTCAGAGAAAACTAAAGAAACAAAATCCACAGAGATCGCAATATGCATACCATGAAAAACTATCAAATCAGTGAAAGAAAGGGAGAATTTGTCACATCTAATAAGGAAATAAATAAACTATTGCAAATTTACCTCCTCATACAACTTTGAGAGCATCTCAGGACGAGAAACAATTAATGCTGCTAAACATTTAGCTGCGGCTCTTCTAACTTTCCAGCTGACATCTTCGTCATCTGTGTACTCATTTGCACTTTCACTATAAAATAGCAAGGACTTAAGAAACAAATTTATGATGAACAAAAGATGAAACATTCACTAACAGACATGATAGATAACATACTCATCCTCCTCCTCCTCTTGATGTTCTTCGTCTGTATCTTCCTCCATGTTATCAGTAAAGTTCGGATCATAACTTAGATATTCCAAGGAATTATGCAGAATTTTGTCACAGTAAGAAAATATGTCCTTGGGACACCTCAGTAGAAAACTTTCCAATGCCTGCAACATATCACACGTGAGGTATGAGACAATAAACAAATCTAACACCGGAAAAATAATTCAGCACAACATTTTAAGGTATAAGCCGCGGTTTAAAACTGCAGAGTAAAGGCCCAAAATCGCAGCCCATACCTTTAACCACGGTTTATCTAACCGCGGTATCCTAGGGCGCGGCTAAATGTATGGACCGCGGTTTTGGGCTTTTAGCCTGCAGTTTTGATAACCGCGGCCTCTGAACAGGCTTTGTCCGCGGATTTTGGGCCCTGTTTTCTGCGGTTTTCAACTGCAGACCTAACTATGACTGCAGTTCAAAACCGCGGCCTAAAATATAATTTAAATTTAAATTCCAAAATTATGTTTTTATTTGAAATTCCCAGTTCTAATTCAAAATTAGTCATCCAAGCATTCCACAGATTTCTTACTGACCTCAATTACATGAACTAAAACAAACAAGTTCCATTAAAACACAAATCAGAGTTACATCTTAATTCCAAAACT
>JAYMTK010005339.1:0-10303 GCA_036897405.1 Pelargonium myrrhifolium
TTGTTATTGGTGAATTTGGTATTTGATAATATCCTGCATAATTCACTAATAACGTAAACTTGGTAAAAACGTTAAAAATCAACGTGTGTGCGCCCTTAATTGTGACATTGCGTATTTTTACCCCTAATCCTAAAATAAAGACAACACTTAAAGCCTATGATTTAGACTGAAAAAAAATTGTAATCTAAAACGACAATTATTTTGAAACGGAGCTGGTAATAACGATAGATTTATTAAAAAACTAGGCTGAATCAATTCATCACGACCAACACCATAAGCAACAATTTATATTACCATTTCAATAATTCTTATTAAATCACTCACAAATACAGAGACTTTTATAGATTGTCGCAGCACCAAAACCTCTCTCCAGAGCTCTCTCAGCAGCAATGGCGGTCACCACCGGAGCAACGGCTCTATTTCCCGCCAGATTCTCTCCGGTTCGCCGCCGTACCTCAGCCGGAAGATCCACGCCGTTCGATCCGATCTCGCCTAGAAAAGTCCCTCGCCGACTCGCTGTGTCCACCGACGAATCACCGCACACGGAGGCGAAGATCGGAGAGAGGTTAGGGAGGCACTGGTTGGAGGAGGCGGAGAGGAAGCGTAGGGGTTGGAGAGAGTACTGCGAGCAGGCGGAGGAGATGGCGGTGATGAGATCGGACGGTGGACCTCCGCGGTGGTTCTCGCCCTTGGAGTGCGCGCCGGCGGCGGCGGAGCGGAGCTCCGTTGCTGCTTTATTTGCCAGGTTCGTGTGCTTGTCCTTCGATTTTCTCTGTGCTTTGTTGTTGATAACGAAGTTTTGTTTGTTTCTGCTTGGATGTGTTTTTTGACCGTTTTTTTCTCGGGAAAGTTGTCTTTTCCCGGGAAAGTTGTCTTTTCCCGGGAAAGTGGTGAGAAAACATGATGACCTAAAATGACCGATTTGGACATTCAGTTTAATTTAAATTGTAATGATGTGGAAATTATATATTATAAATATTTTTAAAAAATAATAATCAAATTATTGCTTGGATAAAAAAATAAATGGAAAATGTTATATTTTGGCCGAAACTATTCATTTTGTTTTGAATTGATACTCAATTTGGTCTTCAAACTATCATATTATTGTTCCATTTTGTCTATGTTATTTTGTTCCGAATTAGTCAAATCTGTACTGGCAACGTCAAATTAGGTTGAATTGGCAATTTTTTTCCGAAACAAAATTATGTAATTGAGATTTGAGGGACATGGTTGACACATCAATTTTGGTTCTTTAATTATACAATTTTGGTCCCGAAATGGTTTATTTCGTAAATTTAGTTAATTAAGTGCCACATGATTACCAAACCAATAGCAAATTTCAAATTTTTTCCCCCTAAATTATCATGACAACTTACTCTGATGACACCGTTTTGAATCGAACCAATTCAGAACAAAATAACATAGAGGACCAAATTAAAATAAAACTCACATTGCGTACTAATTCGGAACAAATGAATAGTGGAACCAAAATAGAACATAATTAATTTGGGCAAGTTCATTTCTATATATTTATTTATTTGTTTATTTTTTTTAATTTTGCAGGGGCTGATGGGGTTGGAGTTGGACTTGTATTGCACCATGAAAAACTAGCAAAGTAAGTACCACTTCACAAAACCTATTAGTCATAATTTTCCGAAACAAGAGTGGTTGATATTCTGTTGAATCACTGACCATAGTTTGAAACTGTTTGAATCCGTTCATTAGAACTTGCTCATCAATCCGATATTTTGTTTTTGTTTTTGAAATGAAGGATGTTTGATGTATGGTGCTTGCATATTCCACTAATGGATCGAACACCATTGACGGGTCATATTCTCATCCTGCCTCTGTATTTCTTCGTAGTTTCAATGTATACTAGTCTACTAGAGATCATGATATGGCATTGGCATTAACTATATATAAGTACCCTGAATTTAGAATAATTAAAGCTGTCCCAACGCGTAAAGGTAGATCATGGGATCATTCTCTGTGCAGCACTTTTTGAGCTTCTGTTAGAAATTGATATTATGTGGTCTACATGTGTGTTTTTTCATGGTTCAGAATTGGTGAAGCTAGTTGAAAGGACGGTAAGGTCAGAGAATAACCATTCACCAAATAGGCCCATATATCTTGTTGGAGAATCTCTTGGAGCGTGCCTTGCTTTAGCTATTGCTGCCCGTAACCCCGATATTGATCTTATGCTTATCTTGGCTAACCCAGGTGAGATCTTCTCTTCTTCCTAATTGTCCTGATGGGGATTCAGAAATTCCGCGGTATCTTTCTTCCTATGGATTATTTCATTTCCTAGAAATTTTCTATTGTATAGCTTAGGTTCATTGGACCCTAGTGTATAACATATTATGTAATGTATGCTCCTTTTGCAGCTACTTCTTTCAATCAGTCGCTGGTTCAGCATCTATTACCTTTGCTGGAGTTCATGCCAGACCAGGCTCATCTAAGCCTTCCTTACGTGCTGAGCGTAATGACAGGTTTGCTTTCCTTATTAAATATGTGTAATTCACGTACTCTGGCTCTGCTTGTTGATTCATATATAATTCTCTCTACTTAAATTTTGAAAACATGCAAGTTTGGGCATGCTCCAAGAATGCCCAGTCTCCTAATTAGTACTCTTTGGCCATTCAAAACCCGTAAAAATTAGGTGATTCTTTGGGGAAGGCTGTAGCTACTCTGAGCAAGGGACTTCCTCTGCAACAAATAGTTGGAGAGCTCTCAGAGGATCTTGCTGCAATTTCATCTTACCTCTCTGTAAGATTCAACACCGAGTGTCCTGTTTCACTTGAATTTTTGTTCCAACATGGATGTCCATTACAGTCAAATGTCAGTAATATCCTTATAATAAGTTAGTTAGTGATAATACATAATCATGAGGATACAAAAGTAAATATTACACACTAACTCAGTGTTTTTCAAAATTGAAACAAGGATAGTCATTTTGAGACGGAGGGAGTATATATGATTATGCTATCTTTTGCATTTTGTGCTCGTACTTCTCTGCCTTGATGCTTGTGTTATAATATTGGTATGCGCTTTCAGTTTCATGTGAAGAAAATTGATCGTTAAAGCCACAGGTGCTGGTTGGTACCGTACCTAAAGAGACACTTCTCTGGAAACTGAAGATGCTTAAAGAAGCTTCTGCATTTGCCAATTCGCTCCTCCATGATATAAATGCTCAAACACTTCTACTTTCAAGGTCCTTACTCTTTCTCATTTCTGTTCCATTTCACTTGAACAATTATTTTGAATCTATATACACTCAGTGAAACTAGCATGACTACATAATTATGCTTCTAGTAGTTATTACTTTTTTCTTAGAATGACTTCTTATTGGTGTCACTGGTTCACTTTCAAGTTCGACTTTGTGGGCAACATTCTGTAAAAACTCAAAGGATGTGCTTAAAATAGGCCCCAAAATGACCACTCTATACCAATAGAAATATAAAATGAGAGAAAGGAGACAAGATTCTTTTCAAAGATGATATTCCATGAAATGATGCTCAAATAGAAAATCTGTCTCCTGATATCGTACAGATGGTATTATTAAAACTAGGGTGCTACACTTCTTATTGAAGAGGATATTTATGATCAATGTACATTCCTGATTCCTCCCCTTTGAAATGTACATATTTACTAGCTTTGATAGTGAGGTACAACGGTGTGCCATTGCACGAGTTATATACATGCGTGCACGCACACATAGAATTTAAGTCGTGATCTCAAACCAATAAAAACTTGACACCTATTTAAATGTCACCCATACCACCCCATGAAAATTTGTTTCCACGTCCCACTCATGAATTCGTGAGTTTTTAATGGGGTGTCCAAATTTTATTGGTGAATTAGACTAATAATTTGATTTAGATTCCTTCCTCTCTCTCTACCTATACATATAATAAAGGATATGGATCCAAGTTTTTAATGAAATATCACTACCGTCATGTTGGATTAGGTTCCTTGCTCTCATATAGAAAATAAAGAATATGATTATTAGAGTCTATGCTTTAGTAATTCTTTTCAGAATTATGGGCTGATTTTCACTTCTCTTTCTCTCTCTCTCTCCTAGCGGTAATGATCGATTTTTACCTAGTCGAGTGGAATGTGAAAGGCTTCGCCGTGCACTGCCAAAATGTGCAATCCGCCATTTCAATGTCAGTGGTCATTTCATATTCTTGGTAGGGTTCTCTCTCTCTTATGGCCGAATCTCAAAAGTTTGAATCTCATATTAGGGTGTGTTTGGGAACTACCATTTCATTTGAAATACTTTATTTGAACCGTGTTTAGATACTCAAAGAACTTGTATTTGAATTTGAGTCAAATACAATAACAATCAAAACATGCCCACAACATGAGATTTCAAACGACAACTTTTAGCTTGTCATTTGAAATTCTTTGATTTTCCGAACATTATATTTGCATTTGAAATCCAAAATTCAAATGATGAATTTCAAATCAAATCCATGTTTCCAAACGCAAACTTAAGGTATTAGAATTGAACAATTAACATGCTATATTCTTCAAATATCCATCTTTTTAGTTCTAATAGGTGATCTTGCAATCATATATCAGTATTCTCATTTTGGTTTTGCTTACAATTATGTCAGGATGGTGGTGTTGATCTGGTAACTGTAATCAAGGGCGCATCTTTCTATCGCCGTTCAAAGCATCTTGATTATGTCTCAGATTTTGTGCCTCCTACCCCTTCTGAATTTAAAAAATTACATGAAGCAAATCAGTAAGTGATGCTTTTGAGTTTTGCCAATAAGTTTGAATACATACAATTCCTTTGTGTTCCATCTGATTAATTGAAATATCCACATCAATTATGGACCTGTGAAATGACATTTTTGAGTTATTCTTGTGTAGATTTTTGATTAAAATCGCTAAACTTCACGGTGGCCAATTTCGTCATTTTTAGTTTTGATTTCATGTGAGGGCGGAAAACCATAATTTTTGAGATGTGTAGGGGCTTTTCAGTTAAAATAGTCCAACCGTTTCAGTTAAAATAGTCCAAACATATTGTATTTTGGGTTAATTGCTTTTGCCTCTCCTGAACAAGACCATTTTATTGATTTGGCCTCTAATTAAGGTATGAACTAGTTTGACACTCTGAATTGAAACTTTTTTATTATTATTTTAGCCCACATGACTGGTTGCTATCGATTGCCACATGCGACGTCACCGTTTTGTCCACGTGGGACGACAGCGGGAGAGCAACCGGTTAGATGGGCTAAAATAAATATATTAAAAATTCAGTCTTTAGGTCAAACCAGTTCATACCCTAATTGGGGGCCAAACCAATGAAACGGTCCAGTCTAGATGAGGCAAAAACAATTAACCCTTTTTTGTCAACAAACGTAGCAACCGAGATTCAAACTTGTGACCGGCAAAGGATCAAGCGTCTTAAACCTTGTATCTTTAAGTGTTATTCTCACAACCATTATACACTTGTAGGTATATCTATTTGGCTACTAGCCCTGCAATGTTCTCAACTTTAGAGAGTGGGAAGATTGTGAAAGGTCTTGCTGGTATTCCCTCTGAAGGCCCTGTTTTGCTAGTTGGCTATCACTCCTTGCTAGGAACCGAAGTGGTTCCATTGATATCACAAATCTTGATTCAAAGGAACATTCTTGTGAGAGGCATTGCACATCCATTGACGTTTACGAAATTTAAAGATGACGGTCTTTTGCCTGAATTGTCTCTATTCGACGCGATTAGAACTATGGGTGCAGTTCCCGTCTCAGCAACTAATTTCTTCAAACTTTTCTCCTCCAAGTCTCATGTCCTGTTGTATCCTGGGGGAATGCGCGAAGCTCTTCATCGGAAGGTAAACATTTATATATGCAATTGCATTTTGCATGGAGAGTTGAAACTACCGGGTTACTGACAATTTGTATATTGTTACTCGATAGGGTGAAGAGTACAAGCTATTCTGGCCGGAACAGTCCGAGTTTGTTCGGATGGCGGCCAGATTCGGAGCTAAGATTGTACCTTTTGGTGTTGTTGGGGAAGATGATTTTGGTGAAGTAAGTTTCGAGACTTAAGTACTATCTATTTGTTACTTTTGGCATATGATAGATAAAAATCTCAATTTGGTTCTTGAACTAATGGACCTAATTTGGTCCCTCGACCTTTTTTTCAACCTAAAATAGTTCCTGAACTTTTGCATATGGCTTCAAAATGGTCATTACTGTTAGTTTTCATTAATTTATCTGTTAAGAAGTGGTCTGATGTGTAATTTAAAATATACTTTCTCTGTCCCAAAATGAGTTAGTGTCAACTAACGGGGTGTTATTGGAAAATAGGTCACTCATTTTGAGACAAATATGCAAGAGAAACAAGACACTCATTTTGGGACGGAGGGAGTATATATTCATTATTTTTGGTGCGGAATCTTGTTTGTAGGTTGTAATAAGTGATCTATATTTATAATACTCCCTCCGTCCCAAAATGAGTGTCATCTTTTCTAATTTGAGAAAAATTAAGGAGAAGTTAGTTAGTATGTTATGTTTACTATTGTATTCTCATGATCGTGTGTTTAGAGATCCTAACTAATTTTTCATAAGGGTATTAGTGAAAATTCATGCATAACTAACTTACTAGAAAAAAAAACAAAACTCATTTTGGGACGGAAGGAGTAGTTCGAATATAATATTAAAAGTATAAATGGAGACTTCAACTATAAGCTTGTCATTTATACTTTTAATAGTATATTCCAACAATTATTCTATCCATTGCAAAACGAGCGTCCTCTTTCTTGTTTCTCTGGTATTTTGGAATGTAGTTATGCATGAATTACCAATAATATCCCTATAATAGGTTAGTTCGAATGCCTTGAGAACGGTCTTGTTACCACTCTTTCTCACTGCTTGGCGTTGTGATAGGCTTAATTCATCCCTCTACAGATTTCCACTCGTCGTTTATTCATTTTTCTATCTAATCTAAAAGGTAGTGTTTTGATCGGAACTTTTGTTTAGTAATGGGAATAAAAAATAAAATAAGATTTTCATTCTCGATCGTGAGAATGATTTTGTAATGAGAATCTCATCTACATTCTCATTTCAAAACTTTAATCCAAATGCTATGAAAGATGTTGCGAGTTCTAGATATTTGAAGCATTAAATTTATTTTCGGCTAATGCTATAAGCAACATGATTTGCTTAATTATTTTTGGTGCGGAATCTCTTTCATTAGTTTTGAACTGATTTCAATTGTTGAATACTTGGTTAATGAACATGAAATTGTTTGTAGGTTGTAGTAGATTACAACGACTTGATGAAGATTCCTTTCTTCAAGAATCAAATAGAAGGAGTAACAAATGAGGCTGTAAGATTGAGGTATTATAGCTTTCATTGTCCATTTTAACTTACGATAATTACAAGTTACTATCCTGTTTGATACACATTTTGCACGTTACTACCATGAACTATTTTTTTTTTTTTCAATCCGTTAAATGTTCCATCAGTTAAATCTTTAAAAGACCTAAATACCCTTCATTTTTTTCACTTTACTACCCTGTTAGATATACATTTTGCATGTTACTACCCTAAACTTTTTTTGTATAGTCAAATTCCGTCAAAGTTAACTGACCGAATGAAAATTTTGTAGTTTGGGGTAGTAATGTGCAGTGAAATTTTTTTTAGGGTAGTAACGTGCAAAATGTGTATCTAATAAGGTAGTAACGTGTGATTATCTCTTTTAACTTCCATTAGATTTTCTCTTGGCACTTATTCTTTTTTAGTTATTTGAGTGTTCAAAATGCGGCCAAGAACAAATAATTACTCCCTCCGTCTCACAATGACAGTCTTGTTTCCCTTGAACTGTTGTCTCAAAATAAGTGTCATCTTTCCTTTTCTAGTAAGTTAGTTATGCATAAGTTGTCAATAATATCCTTATAAAAAGTTAGTATCTATCAACATATGATCATGAGGATAAAATAGTAAACATACCACACTAATTTCTCCGCCATTTTTCCCAAAATAGAAAGAAGGACACTTATTTAAAGACGGATGAAATATTTCCTCATTTTCGGTACGGTCTTGGACATTTCTAGCTAGTAGTCTATTTCTCATTTTACTTTCCTATAGAACCAATGCTAATGGGGAAGTAGCTAACCAAGGTGTACACCTTCCATGGATTCTACCAAAATTTCCCGGCGGCAGATATTATTATTACTTCGGGAAGCCGATTGAAACCGAAGGTACGCCCACTATTCAAAACCTCCGATTTGAATTTCTACAAATACTTATAAAGTTTGCTCTCAGTAAGTAAAAGTTCTTAATCCATCCCTGACTGAACTCGTAATACATTTCATATGCATAGACTTTGAGCCCCTTCATAGATACCAAACCCGAAACTTCATATTTTAACAAATCTTCGGTTATTATGTCTTGAAGCGAGGAAGAAAGAACTAAAAGACCGAGAAAAGTCTCAGGAGCTTTACTTGCAAGTCAAGTCGGAGGTAGAGAATTGCCTCACGTATTTGAAAGAGAAACGAGAGAGTGATCCTTATAGGAGTCTAGTTCCGAGGTTGATTTATCAGGTCACACACGGGTTTGAATCTGAAGTTCCGACTTTCGAACCCTAACGAGTCTGCGTGAATGTAGTTGATCGTACATTTATCAGAGAAGTTGGGGAAAATTTCTCGGGTCGAATCTAGAAATGGTATGTTGATGGCTGGTGATTGAGTTTGGTTCTTTGAAATGTTTTGATATAGTGTTTGTATTATCGAGTTTGTTCAGTTGTATTTTTTGAATCTTTTATACGTTCTTATTTAGTTCAGAGTATGGAGATATTGTTACAGTTTAGTCATGTCCGTTAATAAAGTATATTAATTTAGACCGACGTGACAAATTTTTAAGAGTATTTTAATGGACAATGAGAGATATTGTCTCATGCGAAATCGCAAAAATTGTCACGTCGTTATTTAAAGGAAATGACTATACGGGAACAATATTGGCATACACGGGACTAAATAGGAATGAACAAAATATTTATCAACTATAAGAAAACAAATTTTAAGTATAGAGACTAAAAATCGAACAAATTAGATAATGTATGGACTGTTTTGAAATATGATTATGTAAGGAATATTATATGGCGCGTCACGATATGTTTATTTGTACATATTTTTATTCGGTCAATATACTTGACACATTATTTTATATCAAATATTTTGTTCATTTTTCGTGATGATTTTGTTTTATTTTTTGTTCAGCAATAGAGTACTTGAATTAGTAAGTCCCAAGACGGGAACATAGTGCAAACACCAAAGAATAAAAGATAAAAACTAGTAGAATCAAAGCTTGAGAGGAGCTACTCAATGGGGGTGACGCAGTTGGTTAATACATATTACGTGACTGGAAAGAAGTCTCGGTTTCGATCCTCACTCAACACACTTTTGGGTAGAGATAAAATTCTTAACTTGTGAACAAATTTCGAATGTGGATGAGTCTGGGTGTGGTCAAACGGTTTAAAGGTGCCAACCGCCAAGTGTGGGGCCGCTCTGGAACCCCATGGTTTAATCCGAAAAAAGCTAGAGAGGAGTTCTAAACTGCATGATCCAACTGCGAAAATTGGGAGATTGAGCCCACTGGAACGCTCCGCCGCACCAAGAGGGAGAAGAAGTCGTCTTGACAACGAGGCGGACAAAGCTGAGAAATGTAGCGATACGGGATCATGGTTGAAGAAAAAACGGAGCGAACTAGTTTGCTTGATTGACCTCCTCATCAAGGAGGGGGATCCCTTTTTTATGTCCCCGAGTCCCTCCACTGTCGCGTGGACGAGAAAAGAATGAGAGGGATGGGCTTTCTCTCGCTTTTGGCATAGCGGGTCCCCATCAGGAGGCATGTACGACGGGCTTTTTTAACTCAGTGGTGGAGCGCGTCTATGATGTATAGTTGTGTCGTCGTAATATTATACTCTACGTTCCAACATCATTGTAATTGTTTCATTTTTATTTTTATAAAATTAGTTAGTATTGTATATTTATTTTCTGACACGGCATGTATTGTAGCACTCATATATCATCACGAGATACTCTTAACTCAATGTTGTGCCTAAATGGCTAAATTTGATTTTGTATCAAATTTTGTACAGCGTTAGTAGAAGTTAACTGTGCCGTTTACTCCATTCTCTCCCTTGACATGATATTAATTAAAAGAAAAAAAATAATTCACATAGTGAATAAATGACTTTCTTTCGAACAAATATATATATATTTTTTTATCATTTATGCCCTTAGGGATGCATCTTTTTTGTGAGAGATCGTAGGTTCGAATCCTATTGG
>JAYMTK010005340.1:0-10302 GCA_036897405.1 Pelargonium myrrhifolium
TTCATGGACCAGTATGTAGGATACCAAAACAGATATTGAACCAAAGTCGGGTACCAAAAATGACAAGAAAAACGCAAGCTTTTCACCAATTAACATTTAACCACGTATGAATCTAAAAATCAACATCAATCGGTGGCATCTCCTTGTGCAAGATAATGCATATGTGCTCTAGTGTTAGTAGTGTTAGTAGTGTACATTATGTGTACTATTCTTGCATATATGAGCTTTTGGGGAAATTGCAGATAAATACTCTATACTTCGCTCCATTTGCAAATAGCTTCCTATATTATTTTTTCCCCGCGGCAACCAATTCTATATTTTCAATTTATCATTATGGCGATAAGCTAGAATTTTTTAGTTAAATTTAACCTGTAGAGTGAAAAACTGAAAGTATACGGAGCTATCTGCAAATGGGGCCAAGTACAAAATACTTATATGTAACTTTCCCTTACAAGAATAATCTCAAAATTTACGCGTTGAGCTTTGACAGAACTAAATAACCACATAAACCCAAACTCACCAGCCATTAAGACATTGGGATGTGATAATCGCTTCCTTTCCAACAAATTTTTCCGGCGTCCTCCTGTTTCCCTGAATAATTCAGTCTCCTATTAAACATTGCTATATAACTGAATTGTGAAATTGAGGTAAAGCATTATAGTAAAAATGTAAGTCACACCTTTATCACTACTTTTTCATTTACTGAAAACGGATACTGCACACCCCTCTGCAATAAGTCATCGGCTGCAATATCTCCATTTTCCTGTAGACAAGGAAATGTACAGGATACGTAAATTCCCTAACATGACAATGTTTACATGTTCATGCGACTTCCTTCGAATTGATCGTAAGCTAAATAATAACCGTGAAAATTCATTTGAATGATGCACAAGGTCATTAGCATAAAGAATAACTCGGATAGCTTTATGTAGAGCTGGAAAATGGGCCAACGGGCTGGGCAAAAACACGCAAGTATGCTAATCGGGCAACTTCTTGTGCTGCAGCTCATTTTGCAAGAAAAATGGTTCACGGGCTGGAATCAAGCCAACCAACCTCGGGCTCGAGCCTAAACAGGGCAGACCAAAACCGCCCGCATATTTATCGGGCCTCTTTTTAACGAGCCAGGCCCCATATTATCGGGGTGGATCAGTAATGGACTGCAAGCTGATGGCCCATTTGCCAGCTCTATCTTTACGAAGGCACTATCATAGGAAAGCAATCCTAGCACACTAATATGCATTTGTGACTAAAGTTTCACCAACCATATTGATAGAAGCAATATTGGCAGAGAAATTATTGACCCCTTTCCGAGATATCAATATCAAACAATCTTTTGCATATCAATCATTAACTCTTTTCCACTTAGAAGCATCTATCCTGCGCATTTTCCTCTGTAAAAGAGGCAGAAGGGAATTCTTCTCCAAAGGAAATGCTTTTGGAACATTTGGAAAACAGATATCACATTTACGTGAACTCCATATACTAACAATTTTTTTACAACAATCTACAACTAAGCTTATTTCTCAAACAAATGGTGATTTAGGCTCTGACATGCTCTCATTAAACTTGTGGACTCACTTATCAGGGAAGAGAAGAGACCCTCCCCTTTTTTCATTTGTCGGTAGTTATAAGAGAAAATTGAGTACTATCAAGAACAAGTTGGGGTATACCCTATTTAATCTTCTGATTGGATCTGTTTGTTCACCCATTTCTTTCCGTCTTTTTCGAAGAGCCGCATTGTGAAAGAGCCTTCTATCATCTTCAAGCTTCACAGCTGCCGCTGCAGCTCTAAGAGCTGCAAAAGAAACCAGTTATTAAAACTAACAGATGAGAGAGAGAGAGAGAGAGAGAGAGAGAGAGAGAGAGTTGAACTCAAAAAGTGAAGATATATATACCAAGGTTAGGAACCAACGACCCAGTCTCAATCTCCACATTGCAGAGAGTACATCTTGACTGTGACACAAAGTAAAGGTAATTTTGATTCGTCTCTTCCCATCTAGAGGGCATAACATAACAAGCTACAGATCTCAAAACAGTAAACCTCATACCGTTTCGATGACTCTTCTTAACATGATGCCACCAAATGAATGTCCACATGAAACCACCATTGCATCTTCAAGGAATGCACCTCTAAAGCAGCAATGAACCACACAGCGGGAAAAAAATGGATAATTTACAAACACATACAATTTAATGGAAAAAAAATAACATTATTCTATTCCTTCCAACACAATGAAATAACTATGAATAGATTATTGATTATAATGTGTGGTTAGAAACTATGTTTTTCATTTAAAGTAGATTGTCTGGTAGGAATCCAAATCAATAGACATTTCCAAAAATGTAAAATAGTAAAGGAAAAACAAACCATACAAGTTAACAAAAACATCAACAAAGACAGAATAACTCACGACAAGGGATCTGAGAGAACGCTCCTTAATGATGGCTCCTTAGTTAAATTGTTCCGAATTATCTGAGAACCCAATCAACAAAAAAGAATTATCAGGGTAAGATGTATGCAAGTTACAGAATTTCATGATCAATTCACACATCTTAATTGAGCTCTAAATGTTTTATAGAAAGATGAATGCTTCAAGTTCAGAAAAACATAGAGTAATACACAAAATGGAAATCTACATCTGCAAACAGTTAGACATATGCAGGCTACAGAACAAGCTAAAATCTCCCTGATAAACTCCATGTGCATCACATAAATCAAAAGTTCAAACCTGAAACCTGATAGACAGCAATAGTCACACAATTAAGTTTTTGCTGCAGTTCTGAAAACCTTTTGCAATATAATCGACCTCAACTATGAGTCAATACTACTCGAAACAATTATTACTGAAATGAGTTTTGGTATGTCTAGGTTAGAACTTTCAACTACCTAAAAGTAAAATGATAAAAAAAATAAAAAATAAAAAAGGATCTAAAAACACAGAAATTGTGTACAGCAATGGTTTCCCCAGGCCCTTCTTTGTTATCTTATCTTTTATCTTATTTGGTGACTCCATGAACAAATTGCTTGAAGATTTAACTTACAGTAGGATTATCTGAACGATTGCATAGTACATCTTCCTCAGCGGAAAGGTCGTCCATAAACTGGCTAACAGATATTGGTACATAACTCTGGGGAATAACATGACCAGCTGCTGCAATTGGAGAACAATCTAATACAGCATTGCCCTGTGGCATGAGCCTGAATGCCAGTGATATCCTAAAGACAGAAAGTTCAATAGGCATCATTGAAAATCAGTTTTTCATGAAATTCCACTGGAACCATACAGTTAAGCCTAAAAAAATGCATCATAATAACCATTAAAGGTAGTACCTTCCTGCACCACTAGTGCCCGAGTAATCAGGAGCAGCTCTATAAGAGGCAGCAGGGCGAAGGCCGGCAGTAGCATGGCTAAGTGCCTTGCCTGTAAGCAATAAAAGATCCCCAGGAGCAGATCCACCCTCTGCTAGGTACCAACGACCATTTGGGTCACAAACCTGCGGAAGAATGCAGCTTGAGACATAAGTGGAGAAATACATTGATCCAGATGAAACGAATTAATTATTTCAAGGGTAAAATATTACAAATGAAATTTTATAATGAAGCAATTAGAGCCAGTGACAGTATAATAGCTGCTAACTATTCAACATAACTGGCGGAAACTAAAGACTTGCTAAGGATCAGATATGACATCAAGTTCTAGAACACCTGTAAACCAGGACTGTCAGAGGAAATCAACGTCAACAATCCCTTCTCAACTTCACCATTCACGGTTGGCTTCCCTCCCCCAATAGCCCCTTTTCCATTCTGCAAAGATGCATGAGAGTAGGTCGCAACAAGCATTGATGATGACACCTCGCTAGTAGGGAGTGGTGTATCATCGAGTAAATGATTGAAGACACTGCATATGAGAAGCGAATTCTGTTAGGGAAGATAAATAAAAAGGCAAATAAATGGAAAAATAAAAACTCATGTGAGAAGCGAATAATGTGAATATCACCATCCTTACTCGCTTCGCAGACGAAGATATTTTGCAATTGCACTCAGAGCAGTGCGAGCTGCTTTTCCCATGCATCTAAAAATATCGGCCATGCATGGGGGGGATGAATCCCAATCTTCCAAAGCCCTGCCACAAGAGCAAACTTGCTAACTGTATTGTCTGCACAAAAATTCTCAATCGAACTTCTCTGTGTATATGACACAATCATTTGATGACTTTAAGAGTTTTTTTTTTTTAATGAATTTATCTAAGCTCATCATATTAACAGGAAGTCAGGAAACACTTGGAAAAGTAATATATCCGCATAGAAATGGATTATGTATCACAAAAGAAAATGGTCAAAAAACAAAAGGCGGGACTTTTGGTTTCTAGTCCAAACACTAATATTTCAGGGAGGTCTGGAAATGGATAAGAGCATTCATGTCACCTTTCTAAAGGGCTTATATTTCGGCTACCCTTTTCTATCATTTCTAATCATAAATAAGATGAAAGAAAATCGTTTGAATACAATTATAGAAGAAGTTTCGAAGCTATGTGCCATGAAGTTTAGAATGTTGCTAGATGTGTGCCTATATAGTTGAATGTTCTTAGATAGGAACTTCTACGGCTCAATAATCCAAATATCTCCCTGAATAGCTTCCTGACCCTACGCCATTTGCCTAGAATGTTTCCAAAAGCTTCCGCAGCAGAAAATCATCTCAAGTCACCCAGCAATACTGCCCGCATTCACAGCTCAGAAAAATTGAAATTGTGTGTTTATTTGTTTATATGATGCAGAACTAAATTGTGTGAATACAATTATAGAAGAAGCTTGGAAGCTATGTGCCATGAAGTTTAGAAGGTTGCTAGATGTGTGCCCAGATAGTTAGACGTTCTTAGATAGGAACTTCTACAGCTCAATAATCCAAATATCTCCCTGAATAGCTTGCTGACCCAATGTTATTTGCCTAGGATGTTTTCAAAAGCCTTCGTACCCGAAAATTATCTCAAGTCAACCAGCAAAACTGCCTGCGTTCACAGCTCAAAAACAAATCGAACATGTGCATTTGTTTGTTTATTTGAAGCAGAACTAAATTGTGTGTGCATTGTACTTCAAGCCAAATCAACACAAAAACCAATAATATTTGAGTGTCATTTTCTGGATCATTCAACTAGAGAGAGAGAAAAAAATGCAAAATTCATCAAAATGAGCCGTTAATTAGAATCAATTATACTAATCAAGCTAAATATGAAGCAAAGCAGCACAATTTTCAAGCAGAATTGAGTCCTTACCTTCCTGCTCTGTACATATAAACCCCTCGGCTTCCTTTGCCCACACTCTGAGCTCTGCTTCGAAAATACAACCTCGCAGCTTCCAATCCACACCGCATCAGAGCCGCATTATGGTTATCAATCACCCAAACAATTGGTCGAATTCTATCAAAACTAATCGGAATCAGTGACCCGATTGAAAACCTCAATTTACTGGACTTGTTTTTATGAATATTAAAGCTTGAGTAATGTTGTGCATCTCAAATATTCAATCAAAGTTATGCTTCTAAACTTAATTTAGCTACGGGGAACTCATTCCCTCGAAAAATTTCCTAGCTATAACAAGACTTTCATGTGGTGTTCCCAAAAGTACGATACATTATCATGAGATTAAAAAAATAAAAAAAAGTTTCAATGAATCCAAAATATGTGAACACAGAAAAGTACACAAAAGGAGCTGGAAAGATCTCAAGAGTACTCATTGGAAAACCAAAAGCCACCAAAACTTAACATAAAAATCAAACACCAATGTTGTTCTAATGTGGATCAAAACATCCATAGTTTCATGCACATCACATCAAAAGATACCTGCTCCTCTCCCAATCACGATCCCTGTCCCCGACTCGACTTTTGCCCGATCCAATCAACTTTTGGTTCGAGTTCAGGCAAACCCGCACGATTCAACAGAATTTGTGCCTAAAAATTAAAATTCGACCCAAAACTTGATAAAACTCGAAATACTTTCGGGTGGCATCAGGGTTAGGCTTCGCTAACCCAAACCCTAAATTGAAATTGCCAGCTCTTCTCAGCACCACACATGCAATTTTCATGTTCCCCAAGAATGCGAAAAAAAAAAAAAACAAAAGATGTATTCAGAACCAAGTTTGAATTGGACAGTAAAACCATTCAAACAGGTTAACCTCAAGTAACTCGTCTGCCGAAGTCCAAAAAGTATGCTCAAATAAAAGACCGGCTCAATGCACAAATTTTCTTCCATCAGGTCGCCTTTGCAATTTGTAGAACTTCCTCATTCCCTGAAATTGGACAAAAAATGGCAATCAATTACATCCCAAAACTTAATGATGAGTTTACATAATGCATTAAGGTTAAGACCATTGCATTATACTTCACTGACAAGCACAAGAGCATGAAAGTTTAGTTTTGGACAATCACTTCACAGCACAAAAGCAAGAAAGGTCAAGGATATTGTGCTATTTTTAAAACAAATATTAAAAAAACAATTACTCCCTCACTCCAAAATGAGTGTACTCATTTCTATTTTGATAAAAATTAAGGAGAAGTTAGTTAGTGTGGTATATTTACTTTTGTATATTCATGGTCATGTGTTAATGAATAGTAACCAACTTATTATGAGTATATTATTGACAATTCATGCATAACTAACTTCTTCAAATAAGAAAGTGGACACTCATTTTGAGACAAAAATTCATTTGAAACAAGACACTCGTTCTGAGACCGAGAGAGTGTAATTTTTAATAGAGTTGGGGGCACTCTGATAGTTTAAGTGGGAACGTTTTTTAAAATTTGCTTAAAAAGAAGAAGAAAAAAACAAACTTTTATCCAAACAATTTTTTTTCCAGGGGTCACTTGCCCCCATAACTAACATGTGGCTCCACCAATTATAGAGAGACACAAACACAAACATACATAAACATGCTCAATAGCTCAGAGAGAGAGAGAAATATGCATACCTTTTGATTCTCAATCGCAATACCTGCCTTCTTCAGCTTAGGACAACCAACGATGGTTAGCTTCTCCAATGAGAGTCCAGTTGCATCATCCGCATCAATTCCTTCAAAAATACTTTTCAGATTTGCATTATCTTGAAGTTTCAGACGACCCAAACTAGGTAACAAAGTTGTGATATTCATTGACGTGGATGCTATTGCTTCGTCATTGCCAAATACCTCCTCCATCATCAGACACTCTGCAATGTCGAGATCATAGAGTTTTGGAAACACAACTGATCCGGAAAGAGAGAATACACGGTGAAGACTGGGACAGTTGAAAAGATGCAGGCCTTTGAGGTCTTTAGTTAAAGCAGCTTCTATATTGGCATGAGGATCACGAGAACTTATGTTCCATATGCGGTTCAGCTTGGGTAAAAAAGATAAATCCAACTGTCTCAACCCATTGCAGAGTCGAGTTGCATCTAGATCTGCCCCCGGCTCACATTCAAATTGAAATACCACGCCCAGTGAGTCACACCTGTATACATCAAGTGACTCCACCATTTTTATCCCGTCGTAACAGGATGATGCCAAAACATTCTTTAGATTATGGCAATGCCTCACTGTCATTTTTTCAACAGAAACTTGTGTTTTGCAATGCCATATGATCTCACAACCGATATTCTCTATGCCAAGATTGCGGAGTTTAAACAAACTCACCTGCCAAATTAACCAGATTACAAATCCTTGTGTTAAATGAAAATAATAAATAGAGGAAATTATTATCATAATATTGAAATGAATAATTGAACCACTTACGTCCTCATTGAATAAGGGGTCATGCGATGTTATGCCACCGCTAAATGTCTTCATATTTGGACAGTTACACAAGAAAAGTTCTTGCGTGGACATCCACGGTAGAGTATATATATTCCCACTGAAAAAGCTTACGAGATTTTCAAGGCAATTCAAATAAAGTCGGATCAATTGAGGAAACAAAACATATACAACTCCCTCCTTGTCTTTTACATCTTCTTTTCCTTCCCCAACAATATGTTCCATGTTGACACACCATTGCACTTCGAGACTTTGTAAGTTCTGAAAGCACCGGCGTGCTTGTGCACCATTCTTCCACACATGTTTCAGCTTTGACAACCTAGTTAAGTGCAATTCTTCTAGTTGGGGCAGAATTGAATTTGTTGCATTTTCCAGGTTCTCAATGTCAAATAACACTTCCACGTTAGGAAGTGAATCAATCTTGAGACTTCTTAAATTCTGTAATTGTTTCGTCCAATCAGGTGGCAGCAGGGTAAAAAGGCTACCACTATGCTGCAGAGAAAATAAAATGATATTGTTAATATTATTATAGTAACTCAATAGTAGAACATAAGTACACCATATTATTTATCAGTTTTTTAGTAGAGTAAATGACTTACACCATCAGGGCACCACATTGCAACACCTTAAAATTTAATGGGTGTTTTTAGATAAGTAACTTTTATAAATATTTCTATTGATAATCATTAATTAATATATAATAGGGTATATCAGTTGATTGATATAAAGTTATATCAATAGGGTATATCAGTTGATTGATATAAAGTTATATCAGTTGCAACTTAACAAAGCCAATGAGGTGATGACACCACATTTAAAATCACTTATATTCACCCAAGTGAATTTGGGGGAGCGGAGCGACCCATCCGGATCCATAATTTTAAATGAGATGTCACCACCTTATTAATGCAACTGATATACATTAGAAACTCTATATAACAATACTAACAACAACAAAAATGGATCCGTGTGGGTGCTCTGCGTCCCTAAATTCATTGGGGGATATGAGTATTAATTAATGACATGTCAAGCTCTAATAAGCTCATTATTAGAATTATTAAGATAAATACAAAAATTAGATATTATTGTTGCATGTTAATTTTGCACAGCTATATCCTTAAGTAACCACTCTTTTAAACAATGATGCATCATAACTCATGTATAAAAATCATAAAACAGACATACCTCTATGTTGGAGGATTGTGGCGGTGTTGACGTGAAAACACTCTTAAAATTCTCTAACTCGCCTATTTTTAAAGTCATCAACTGAGGAAGCTCAATTGCAACAGTAGATTTGCACAAAGAAGTTAACTTTGGCAAACAAAATAGTACCAACTTGGTTAGTTGAGGTAGCTTAATTGTAGCTGTTGTTGCTCGCTCACCCACCCTCCTGATGCTGCTTTCCAGGTGGAAAACTTCTTCAATCATGTTGCAGCAATTTACTTTTAACCTTTTGAGTTGAGACAAATTTGTAGCAATGTTAAATGGAAGGACATATTTCAACGAATGACAAGCATTGATGTGAAGAGATTGTAGGCGGCTGAGGCTTGGACTTCCACCACTAAAACCCTTCTTCAAACTCAACTGCAGCAAATCAAATAGATTCTCTTCGGAGACAGGATCAGAATTTGAGTACATTTCTCCAAGTACATTTAGAATTTCAGTTTTCTTCAGCAGAGTATCTATCAGACTCGCCGTGTGATGTTCAATTCTTTCTCCAACTGCGAGTCTAACATCCAATCTGTTGGGGAATTCATAATTCTTCTCCCAATATTCTTCAACAATATCGCAGCCCATGCCTATCTGAAAGTTGATCAACTTCTCAAAGTGCCAGTCTTTTGGGTCGATTAAATGAGGATTGGGTAACGTGATGGCTAAAGTGGTCAAGTTAGACAAACATCTGAATTCAACAATGCTTGCATTCACTGCTTCTTTGTCCTCTTCCTCCGTTTCCCATTCCACATGATTGTTTCCCAAGTATAGGTTTTCCAGTTGCTTTAATCCAGAGAGAACACCGTATGATATTTTAACAGTGGGATCCTCACTAGTATTTGTACAGTCTAACAACCTCAGCCGAGTAAGAAGCCCAAGTTTTGGCGGCAACCAAACACCATGTGAATGGTAGAAACTCAGGATTTCTAAACTCCTTAGTTCTCCAATTGTAGATAGATCTATATTTTCAAGATCATAACAATCTAGGCACAATGTTTGAATGTTCTCTAGTCCATGGAATTGAAATGGTGGAAGCTTTGGTCGCTCTTCCAAATAGGCATATTCTTTCGACAAAGTTAGAACATTTAGTTTCTTCATCCCCTCAAAAAAGTTCAACGCGATACTTGGCTGAAATTCAGATAACCATAAGAGCTTCAACTTTGTAGAGTCAAATATATGATCAGACTTTTCGTAGTATTTGCAAGTATTCATAACACCAAATTCTTTATCCTTAGAACCAATTGATATGCCAACGTCGCGTACAACATCATGCATTCTGACATGCCCTGGTTTCTCGCTCTCTAGCAGTAAAA
>JAYMTK010005341.1:0-10301 GCA_036897405.1 Pelargonium myrrhifolium
GTCATTGGGTTTCCTTCGAACTGTTTAGTTTGACAGTTTATTGTTAAATTTTGTTTCTTTATTTGCTGCTTCTCGGATCATTTGAAAACAACATGATTTCAAGGACTATATATTGTTGGTTTGTTACAGAATCAAATGTTATCAATGTATATTTTTAGGAGAGAAAACACGTAGAGAAAATGTTGAAGACGAGGGCTTGAATGAGAACAATTTAAAGTTTGAAAGACAATTGTGTAATTTCACAATATTAAATTAAATTTGGACTAATCATATTACAAATTTAAATGCTTAAGATATGAAAAGTTATCAATATGTGGGGTGTTATATTATTTTTTGTATTAGAACGTTATTAGTAAATTCATATTTCGTGCAACGCACGAGACATAAACTAGTTTTTATCGATTTTTAATAAAGTTTATTTTAATTAAAAAAATGCAATAATTTTACCGAACAAAGTCCCCGCGTAGCACACGCGGAAAGGGAAAAGTCTTAACGACAGCCAAAGCTGATTGGACTGTTCTCTCATATCTGTGCAATCCATGTCGCCGATCACTTGCTAACTTCTGTGTCGAAGCCAAGGCATCTCTCTCCTCCTTTTCTCATCTTCAATGGACTTTTTCTTTTCTTTTCAAATTTTCTTCTACAAATAAATACAACTTTTCACGTGTAGATTCAATTTCGTGGGCAGGAAAAGCAGGGATATTTTTTATACAAAAAAGTTGGATTTGCTTAGAATTCGATGGCTGCACCACCAGCAAGGGCTCGTGCCGATTATGATTACCTCATTAAGCTCCTCCTGATTGGGGATAGCGGTTCGTATCCTCAAATTTCTTCCTTTATTGCCTTTCTGTCGATATTTTTTTTAGCAAATTTGAGGTAAAATGATTGAGATCTTAAATTTTGGCTTGTTGGCTTTGTTTTGTGAAAAAATGGGATTGTGATTCGATGTGGTTTTTGGTTGATCTATGTGGACAGAGTTCATTTAGATTCTTAGGATCAAATGGGTTTGGGGGTGATTTTTCTTTTGGTTGATCTGTGTGCGCCCCATTTGCAGTTCCCATTTTGAAGGGTAATGCAGTGATCTTAAATGAGTTTAGTTTGTTTTTTTTTTCTTTCTATCTTGTTTGGTTTAGCTGCTATTGTTGTCTCGAAAGTGTTAAGCAAAAGGGTCAATATTATACTGTGTTAACCTTATTGTGTTAGGGAATCTGATGAAGGCAAAAGTTTGGTGTTCTACATCTTATGCACTATGATGGTATTTCCTAAAAAATGGTGTTTTTGTTTTTGTTATTAATTGAATACTTGACCGTCAGCTGGATAATTTGAATAGCTGTAAGCTGAGTAATACTAATTAGACAACATTTTGCTTGTATCTTAACACCTATACAATGCTCATGCTGTCTATAGCATGCTAGCTTTTATTTACCAAGGTTTATGTTCCCTTTGGTTTTGACATTCTTATTAAATTCTCAGGTGTGGGGAAGAGTTGCTTGCTTTTGCGATTTTCGGATGGTTCCTTCACAACCAGCTTCATAACAACAATTGGGTTTGTATCCTGGAACTTTGGGTTTTATATATTAGTTTATTCTTTTCAAACCTTTAGCATATACTACTAGGTTCTGTAAACACATATGTCAAAAATGAGAGGCCAAGTAATAATTATGGGGCCTACTCATGTCATTTACAGGACTGAAGTTAAGGGCGACTGAATGATATTGGTTCTTCCATTTGGCTCTGATTGGAGGTTTTATAAGTTTGATTAAAAATGAAGTCTAGAGTTCAGATAATATGATTCAGTCAGGGTCATTGCTGTTTTAGAGATTTCCTTGGTACAGGGTCAATGTTTTAAAAAGCTTAAAGCGCCTTGAGTTGCAAAGGTCCTCCGGGGCTCAAGTGCAAAGCGCAGCGCAGAGTGCGGGCTTCATCGAAGAGAAGCACACTATAAAAACAATACAAGATATTATTAGTTTAATATATTTTCTTTAAATATTCATATTAGTAGGACTTAAGTACTATAAAACAGCACCAACAATCAAAATATAACAACATTGAAGAAATGCAACATTATATTTCCAACTCTATAGACCAAAAACAAGTTAAAATGAAAATCATAAATAGTACCACTTTAATAACTCTACTGTTCAGAATAAAAGAAACATATAAATTTAATAGTCATGATATGATCATCACGAAGGAGAATCGTTAAGGCTCAAGCTATGTCTGTAACTGCGTTCGGTCTCTTTTGCGTTTTAACTTGCTGTTGTTTAATTTGATTTATTTTTATGATCAAACTTTATGAAAAAGCCCCAAAAATTCAAGCTTTTTGGAACTTCATTAAAGTCGCTGGGCTTTTTACAAAGCGAATCTCAAAAGTGGGGCTTCGGGCTTAGATGCGCCTAGGCACACTTGACACACACTTTTTAAAAGACTGTACAGGGTTAAGAATACCTGTTTCATATGCATTCTTGGGGCTATGGGTTTGGTAGACTAAATGTACTAGAAGATCTTTTTTCTTTTCTTGTTAACATTTTGTACAGAAAAGGACCTATACTTGAGACCAACAAATGTAAAAACCACACTGAATCTTTCTTTAACAGTTTTTATTCTCATGGTTATATACTTTTTTTCTTTTCTACAGCATTGATTTTAAGATTAGAACCATTGAGCTAGATGGCAAACGGATCAAACTGCAAATCTGGGATACAGCTGGTCAGGAGCGGTTTCGAACTATCACAACAGGTTTGTTTTTGGGCTCACTAGTAGGTTCTAAGTGGGTAGACAGCTCCAACCCTTCTCTGCAATTCAGAGTGTCACTGGAGGCTGACGATAAATAGCTCTATCAACACTTGAGCTTGAGACTGAAACGACCTGCTTGCCCTTAATAATATTCCAAGTAGTTCTGGAAATAATAAAAATATAATATTTCTGAACTGTCAAAATGGTATTGGCTTGGATGATTATGCCATTTTCCCCAAATTTTGATTTTTAGCCTGGCAGTTGGTTACTGAACTTTTTACATGCTGACATATAGAATGTAAATCCTAATTTTACATTCTTGTACAAATATTTGTTTTTTGTTGTATCCTTGACCACCCCTTGTTCGATTATCTTTATATGTGGAGGAGTTGTCTTAAGCACATAATACCTTTTTGCAGCTTATTACCGAGGAGCAATGGGTATTTTGCTGGTTTATGATGTTACTGATGAGGCATCTTTCAACAGTATGTCCTGCTTTACCTTCAGCTTTTGGATTTGTTAGATTGCACTACCCATTTTGGATAAATTTTAGGAATTATAGATTTTTATTGTTCCATGATCCCATTTTTGTGTATAGTATACTTCTGTAACCATCCTTTTATCTCGGTGGTGATCAACCGGTGAAATTGGATTTATTCATCCTTCATTTCTGGTGTCATTGAAGTGGATAGTTGAAGTTCTTCATTTATTCAGTGCTTCACAGCTTTTGTAACTAATCTACATACCATTAAATTCTTAAGAGCTATCATCCATTTTCTTACAGACATTAGGAACTGGATTCGCAACATTGAACAACATGCCTCGGACAATGTCAACAAGATACTGGTCGGGAACAAGGCTGATATGGATGAAAGCAAAAGGGTTGGTGTTTTCTCTTATAGGAATTTCTTCCCTTTACCCTGTTGTTGCCAGTTCATTGAATGAGGTGTACTCATCTTATATTGCATGACTTGCACATACTGAAATTGCCTCTTTTTAAGCCAACTTAGCTAATGCAGTAGAGTGAGAAAAATAATGACTTGTAAATAGTTATTTAATTGATGTGCAATCTAACAACAACTCTCTCTTGGTTTGTTGGTGTGGACTTTTCATTAATTAACCAGAAAGGGTAATTGTTTTTCTTTCCTTAGGCTGTTCCTACCGCCAAGGGCCAAGCTCTTGCTGATGAGTATGGCATCAAGTTTTTTGAAACTGTAAGTAGCAAAATCTTGCTTACTGCTTCTTATATAGTGTCAAAATTTAGAAAACCATGTTGTTCTCACTATATTGAAAAATTATGTATGCAGAGTGCAAAAACAAATATGAACGTGGAGGAGGTTTTCTTTTCAATAGGTAGAGATATCAAGAAAAGGCTTGCAGAATCAGACTCTAAATCTGAGGTATGCATATTTGCATTTGAACTTTTTGTTCTTTCCATAAGTAGCTAAACTTTTCTCTCTTTTTTCCAATTTCAGCCTCAGACAATCAAGATTAACCAGCCAGACCAGGCAGCCAGTGGAGCTCAAGCTGCCCAAAAGTCTTCTTGCTGTGGAACATAAACATAATCTGAATTCATTGAAAAAGAGGGAAGTTTCTGCTGGTGGCACTTGTACTGGTTTAGACCTAGTTGTGACAACAATATGGTAGTGCATGTATTTATCCCTCTGTACTCTTTTTCCCTACTACCATTCATAGTGTGTTAAAAGGTAGTATTTTCTTTTCCTAATTTATGGAATTTGTGATACAATGAGACTTCTTGTCCCCTCGTTTTGGTATTGGGGCATTGACACTATGGTATGTGTTTCTTTTCTTTATGTAGATAGATAATGAAGATTAATCTTCTTTCTCCTACAAGAAAAATATCAATATGCCCTGCTTCTGTACTTTTGTTACTAAATTAATGTATCTTTCTTGGGATGTAAGACAAATTGCTCATTTACTGGGAAGCCCCCTTTTTTTTTGGATGTTTGTGTTAAAACCCTGATCTTAGAATTTTAACATTGTATTAGGCTTTCCAAATAAATGCTCAAGTTTTTGAAGCTTCAGGCTACTGGGTCTGTAAAACTCACCTGCATAACAATACTAAACCAAATAAAGCTACAAGAAAAATGAAACCAAAAGCAGATTAGAGTTACTAACAACCATAGAGGTAAGCAATAAAAGGTGCTTGGTCTCTTCGAGGTAGAGTTGACAAATTAGGTTTCGGGTTGGATTTTAGTTTGTTAGACACAAAATGTGCTGAATTGTGCGGGTTTGAATGTCCTGAAAGTTGGTTGGTTTGGATCAGATCATACAAGAATCGGATCGGGTGTTAGATGCCCTATGGTTTGGGCCCAAGTTGTCATCTCTACCTTGAGGTCTCAGGTTTGAGACTCCCTTCAAGGTTTGGGAAAGAGAGTTTTTAGTGAGGGGTCAAAAAACATGAATTTAAACTTGCTGAATTCTTGAACTCCTTGAGCTGACCTTTCTCTGGATATGTTTTTTCTTTTAATGACAAAACAAGTCTGAAAAAATAAAATTAATGACAAAACTGAAAGTTCAACTGAATCTTAGGAAAAATTGCCAAATGCTTGATTATTATTTCTTGATAATTGCTTATAGTTTCTTGAACTTGTCCAATATGTGGCATCTGGCTGAGGTTAGGACCACGCAGATTTAGTTGGCAATGGAGGTTCCCAAATTGGGGTGCTTTTGAGCATGCAGGATCCAAATGGATTGGTGGCGAGAAAATTGGATCTTAACTTTTACCACATCCCTGGCCTTTCTTGCTTTCCTACAACAAAGGTCAATCCAAAATTTTCTATTTCCAAACAAATAATTATAACTTACCTGAATTAATTTACTGTCTGCATTGCGCTGGATACTGGATACAAATGTTGGGAAGTTTCAGTTATGTAACTATGGTATTTATAATTTTCTTTTCTTGTATATGAGTTTTCTGAGCAACCAAACAGATTATTCAGAATTTACTTATCACTGTTTTTCTCTTTACATGTAATCATTTGCATGAAGTCTATATTGGCCATGCAAATAACCAAACAGTTGATCATATTGAGACAATTTTATGTATTTTTATTTGTGTGGATTGATTGTTGTGTTTCAGGTATAGTTGCTTGTCAAATTGTCAGTAATCTTGTTTAGCTACATTCTTTCTGGCCACTGGTACTTTCTTGAGAGCTACATATTGATGGCTATGGCGTGGTTCAGAGCTGGCTCTGGTGCAGCCAAGCTTGCCATTAGGAAAAGTCTGTCTCATGGTGGATCCTACGCAACACGAACAAGAACCATTCCTTCACAGAATCGATATTTGCATAGCACAATACTGAAACCGAAGGCTCAAGCAGCAAGAACAGGTAGTGTCTATCTGGATGAGCTTCGGAGGACTTGGGAAGCAAACCCGAATAATGTTGATGAATGTTGGGACAATTTCTTCAGGAATTTGTCAGGTCAAGGCCATCAGGGTCAGGAAGCTGCAGGTTCTTCACCTGAAATCCCGGGCCAAAGAATTCAGGAGAATATGCGTTTGTTGTTGCTCTCGAGAGCTTACCAGGTTAATGGTCACAGGAAAGCCAATCTGGACCCTCTGGGTCTGCAGGAACCCAAGTATTTAGATGAATTGGACCCTGCTTTTTACGGTTTCACCGATGCTGATCTTGACAGGGAATTTTTCCTAGGATCTGGTATTTTGTCAGATAACAGACCTGTTGAGACCCTCAGATCCATCTTGACAAGGCTGCAGCAGGCTTATTGTGGAAGCGTGGGATACGAGTACATGCACATTTCGGATACTGAGAAGTGTAATTGGTTGAGAGATAAGATTGAAACCCCGAATCCTATACAGTTCAGCAAGAAGGGGCAGGAGGTTATTCTGGACAGGCTTATGTGGAGTACATTGTTTGAGAACTTCTTGGCGGCCAAGTGGACAACAGCAAAGAGGTTCGGGCTTGAAGGCGGGGAGACTCTTATCCCGGGCATGAAGAACATGTTTGATAGAGCAGCTGACCTCGGGGTTGAGGGCATTGTCATCGGTATGCCTCATAGGGGAAGATTGAATGTACTTGGAAATGTTGTTCGAAAGCCTCTCCGCCAGATATTCAGCGAGTTCAGTGGCGGCAACAAGCCTGTTGATGAAGTCGGGCTCTACACAGGCACTGGTGATGTGAAGTATCACTTGGGAACTTCCTATGATAGGCCAACAAGAGGAGGGAAGAGAATCCATTTGTCTCTGGTTGCAAATCCGAGTCACTTGGAAGCTGTAGACCCAGTTGTTATTGGCAAGACTAGAGCCAAGCAGTACTATGGCAATGACCTGGACAGGACTAAGAATATGGGTGTGCTGATTCATGGAGATGGTAGCTTTGCAGGACAAGGTGTAGTCTATGAAACCCTGCACCTCAGTGCTCTTCCCAATTACACAACTGGCGGGACTATACACGTTGTGGTCAATAACCAAGTAGCGTTCACAACTGATCCGATATGTGGTAGGTCTTCCGAGTATTGCACTGACGTCGCCAAAGCCTTGAATGTGCCTATTTTCCATGTCAATGGGGATGATATAGAGGCAGTTGTTCATGTCTGTGAGCTTGCAGCAGAGTGGCGCCAGGCTTTCCATCAGGATGTTGTGGTTGACTTAGTGTGCTATCGAAAGTTTGGGCATAATGAGATTGATGAGCCATCTTTCACTCAGCCCAAAATGTACCAGGTTAGATCTTTATGTTGTATATTTGTACTGCAATTGGGGCATATGAAACTTGTTATGAACCCAACTTGATTTGGATGGAAACAGGTTATCAGGGACCATCCCTCATCCCTTAGCATATACCAGAAGAAACTATTGGAATCTGGACAGGTCACAAAAGAGGACATTGATAGGATACAAAAAAAGATCAACTCAATTCTTGATGAAGAATTCTTGGCCAGCAAAGATTATGTTCCAAAAAGAAGGGATTGGCTTTCAGCTTATTGGACTGGGTTCAAGTCACCTGAACAGCTTTCGCGTATTCGGAACACAGGGTACAACTTGTTTTTGGTTATATTTGGCTTGTGCATCATTTCTTGACTGACATTTTTGCTGTTGTCATGCAGGGTACAACCAGAGATCTTGAAGAGAGTTGGGGAAGCAATTACTAGACTTCCAGAGAACCTCAAGTTTCACAAACAAGTACAGAAGATTTATGATCTGCGTGCAAAGATGATAGAAACCGGAGAAGGCATTGACTGGGCACTCGCGGAGGCACTTGCTTTTGCTACATTGCTAGTCGAAGGCAATCACGTGAGGCTGAGCGGTCAAGATGTTGAAAGAGGTACCTTTAGTCATCGGCATTCTGTACTTCATGATCAGGAAACAGGAGAGCTATACTGTCCTCTGGATCATATTTTGGCAAACCAGAATGAAGAGATGTTTACTGTCAGCAACAGGTGATATGTCACATTTTGTGGCTTGGTGATTTCAAGTGAAATTTGGTGTACTAAATGTGCAGTGTATGTTGTTGTATACAGCTCTCTTTCAGAATTTGGTGTTCTTGGATTCGAATTGGGTTACTCCATGGAAAATCCAAATTCATTGGTACTTTGGGAGGCTCAGTTTGGTGATTTCTCTAATGGGGCTCAAGTCATATTTGATCAGTTCTTGAGCAGTGGAGAATCAAAGTGGCTGCGCCAAACTGGGCTCGTTGTGTTGCTTCCTCATGGATATGATGGCCAAGGTCCTGAGCACTCTAGTGCGCGACTGGAGCGTTTCCTCCAGGTACTATGCATGTACTAACTTTTAAATGCTGAAGAAAATTGTCTTGAAAGAAGATTTGCTTAATTTGTTTACTGCATACATGTTAATTGGGACAGATGAGTGATGACAATCCTTTGGTTATTCCTGAGATGGACCAAACTCTTCGGAAGCAGATTCAAGAAGGTAATTGGCAGGTTGTGAATGTAACTACTCCTGCTAATTACTTTCATGTTTTGCGGCGTCAGGTGAGCTATTCTTCATATCCTCATTAGTCTCAAGAGCTAGCATTAGCTTATTCATTTCCTCAATTCTTGATGGTTTTAATTGATCAGATACACAGGGGATTCCGAAAGCCTCTCATCGTGATGGCTCCGAAGAATCTGCTCCGTCACAAGGACTGCAAATCTTATCTATCAGAATTCGATGATGTTCAAGGCCACCCGGGTTTCGACAGGCAAGGCACCCGATTCAAGCGCCTTATTAAGGACCAGAACGACCCCTCTGATGTCGAGGAGGCTACAAAACGACTCATTCTTTGCTCCGGAAAGGTGTGTATTCGTGTCTTATTGTACTCATCTCCTAATCTTGATTTTAGACATTAATACCTCACATTTCTTGACTTCTTGAAGGTTTATTATGAGCTTGATGAAGAGCGTAAAAAGGCCGAGAGAAGTGACATTGCAATATGCAGAGTGGAACAGCTCTGTCCCTTCCCATATGATCTCGTGCAGAGAGAGATAATGCGGTATCCAAGTATGTGAAACATCATTAACTTATAGTAACATAGTAAACATGTGACCAAATTATGTTGATATTGGTGATGACATATATTATCTTGATTGTTTTCAGATGCTGAGATTGTTTGGTGCCAAGAAGAGCCACAGAACATGGGGGCATTCAAGTATATTGCTCCGCGGCTTTGCACAGCCATGAAGGCAGTAGGTAGAGGAACCATGGATGATATAAATTATGTAGGTCGTCCTCCATCAGCAGCTACAGCCTCTGGTTCATTGCAGGTTCATCAGAAGGAGCAAGCTGAGTTTCTGCAGAGAGCCATGCAGTGAAGCTAAGCTAGCAGAACTAAAATTTGATCAAGTTGTTCAAAATAGAATAAGAGTTTAAACTATGAAATTTGTAACCAATCCATTTACATCTATGAATAATAATGTTCAACTTTTCTGGGTTCGATTCCTGATATATGGCTCTGCTACATTTATTTGCTAAAACTTGGGAAGTAACTAATTCAAAACAACAATACCTGAAGTGAAGCCTTTCTATTCCAATTGTAATTCCTTTATCTGATTCTTTTTTTTGTGTCCTGTTTTTGAAAATCCAAACATAAGGTAAAGGCATAAAATTTATTTCCAAATTGAGGCAGATTTAAACCTATTTTACTCATTTCTGATCACTTGTCTGACCTCATGTTTTCATTTTATTTTAAGGATAAAGTACCCAATTGGTTCATGTACTATCCAAAATAGACCAAAATGGTCAATGTACTTCATTTTGATACAAAATGGTTCATGTTGTATCCAAAAGTGGACCGAAATGGTCCCTCCGTCCAATTCCGTCAAAAAACTACCGTTAAGTACCTACGTGGAATTTTTTTTTTCATTTTTCATTTTTTTAATCTTCAAAAAATTCAACTCAGCCACCACATGAGCGCCACATACTATCAAAAATGGACCAAAATGGTCCCTGTACTATCAAAAATGGACCAAAATGGTCCTTGTAATATCTAAAAGTGGGACCAAAAAGGTCCTGCCGTCCAATTTCATCTAATTTGTCTGTTAATTGTCCTACGTGGATTTTTTTTTCATTTTTGAATTTTTTTAATTCC
>JAYMTK010005342.1:0-10300 GCA_036897405.1 Pelargonium myrrhifolium
ACTCTAGAGCAACTTTTAGGGTCCCAAATTTGGAGAAGAACTTCAGGGAGCTTTCGAGTTTTCAAATTCAGAGTGGTCTCCACATTTGGAAAGAGGTTTAACATGGCACTCGAGCACCACAAGCCACGTTGTTATTCGTCGTCGAAACCTATGATTTTTAAGTAACATTAGTAGCCTCCTCACTCTAAGCGGTATTGATTTATCAGTGTCGCACCGGAGTGAAGTTGCAATCTTACCTTGGTTCACTTCATTGTATGGAGGCTTTCCCAACACCTCAACTCTCTTGAACCCTTTATGCCTTGTGAGTTTTCCTTCCCATATTTCTCTTAGTCTTCCCAGCTCTGAGTTTTAGAGGAGGATAAAATGGAAACGCAGGAGGCATGGCAAACTCTCATGCGCCAAAAGTGCATTGGTACAATCAACATCACTTGGTCTCGAATGACCTTGAGTTGCTCTAATATAAGTCCCATGAGAGCTTGAGGGTGGCTCCAGAGAAAGGGAAGAAGAGGATATGGTCCTTTATCATCCTCTATGTGCCTCTTATGAGCATTGGAGCCAAAGGAGTTTCATTCCAAATCAACCTATCGAGGCAAGGACCTTAGAGCTCCTTGCGTTAGATAAGTGTTGAAGAGAGATTAAGAGTAGTCCTTGTGGTCTCCTGGACTTTCGAGAGGGCTTAGTTCTTTCGTGTGGAGAGCAATACAAATGACAAGCATACAATGAACATGCTCGCTTAGAATCTGCTCAAGTACCAATGTCGCAACCTTGGAGAATGACGTCGTGGCCCAAGAGCGGGAGCGAACTCCTTTGGGGTCTTGGTGCTCGATGTGGGAGCCAAGTGTTTTGGCCTTCCTTAAGGACCCTATAGGCTCTTCACGGGAGCTGAGTGTTGTACAGTCCAAAAGGATCATTCAATATTGGGTTCTTTGAGTGGAGTCTTTGGTAAAAGCTTATGTCCTTGTATGACAGGTGCTCGGTGCACGAAGCACGATGGGCGACCGAACAAGTGAGGAGTGTGTGAGTGTTCAAAGAGTTTTCAAGGGTTATGACCACTGTTTTAGGTCAACAGCAGGAGTCCTCTTGAGCTTTTCGGAATTGAGTTTTCTTCTTAAGGTTGGGACTTTGGGGAGCAAGGTTGTGATTAAAGGTTGAATGCGAGATACCTCCACACATGTATGAAGTTGGGTGTTCGTCGTAGGGTCGCAACTATAGGCCGAAAGCGTGAATTCTCAAGAGCCATTTAGAGAAATTTCGATGAAGTGTCATGACTGTGGACAAAAAGTGTGAACTTCTAAAGTGTTTAAAATTTATTTCAACTTGGAGTTCACGAAAAACTTGTATTCAGAGAAGAGTTTCAGGATTCCAGATTCGTAGAGGAGCTTTCAGAGTTCCGAATTTAAAGAAGAGTTTTAGAGAAGTCTTCAAAGTTCCAAATTCAAAGACATCTTCGCTTTTGAAAAGTGGATTAACGTGACACTTGGGCACCACATCTCTCACCGCTGAAATCTGTAATTTTTTAGGTGGCATCAGTACCAATCATGCATGCAAACAGTTCAACCAAAGTCGAAGCACCACTCGCTCACTCTCACACCAACTGTTTGCGGAAAGGAGAGAACGAAAGAGCCTGAAACAACACTCAATCTACTTCCTAACTTCTAATATTGGCAAGCAAATCAAACACACCACGGCAATTGCATCCACAAAACGACAAGGAACCCAACAATAGATAAATAAATAAATAAATAATCTCCCTGAATATGTGGATAATTCCTCTCCTCTGTTTAAGGAAAGCAGGGTGCAGAGCAGAGCAGAGCAGTGGAGTAAATGATAAATAATGATGGTGAGGAAGAGTCAATTGGGATGAGATCAAGAATCAAGATGTTGAAGAAGCATATTCTCTATTTGGTAAAAGCCAAAAAGAGTAATGGTTATCCACAGACCATTCCAATTTCCATCCATGCTTCAATTTGTTCTGCTCCTACCTACGTTACCTTTCATGCATCAATACTTTCCATGCTCTTCTATGTCATCTATGATGTCAATAACATATATATATATATAGAGAGAGAGAGAGAGAGAGAGAGAGGGCCGGACTGGAACTTGACTTTCAAAGGGCTCTTCCATTCCATTTCCATGCGTACCAATACCATTGAATCAATCCTATGAATGAATAGTAGGCACACTATTATTATTATCACTATAAGGTGGCTTCTTCACCACATGTCAAATATAGAAATACCTATGGAACACATCATTTTTGAAACATGGATTGGTCAATCAAACCAACTTGATATGAGGAAGTAAAAGATTATTTCTCCACCCCACAACCATAGTCGGAGATAGGGATAGGTTGTAGTAGGCAACCGCCCACCCTGCCTCCCCTAAGCCTCCATTACATATAATACGAATCTTCGTTAAAACTAACTCTGTGTCTAATATTGGTTGACCATCTTCAATTTTTATCAACATTGACTCAAAATTTATGTGCACGCTTCCTTGGGAGTCTTGCTCTGCTGCTGCCCACAACCTCAAAATTTTACATTGCAGAGAGGAAACTTACCTGCAGGTCGGTCCTTTGTCCTTAATCAAAGCCGTTGATATCATCCTTATCTGACACAAAATTAATATATGAAATGCCTAAAGAGTGATATAATATGGATAACAATGCATCACATTAAAATCCAATGAAGGATGGGCCGGGGATGTCATTGGTTGTTACATTTGAAAATTTAGTTTGTTTGGGGGATGTCACTGAGCACAACGGCATGCAAAACAAATATATCAAGACTAGTCAAACCGCAAATATGAATCGTATGACTTACACGCTTGGCTTGGCTGGCTTCAAACCCAGGAATAAAAGTCTTGATTGCGACCTGATGTAGTTTTCCACGTGTAGTTCACCTAATCCAATGTCTACCAGTAATGTAATGTCCAATGCAAATGAGCCAGATTTCCCATTTCAGATATTGGGTTAGGCTTCTGTTATTAAGACAAGAAACAAAAGGATATAATATTAGATACTACTTAAACTGAAATAAATATTTGTGGAAAAAACATATGTTCTTGGTAGAATAGTACAAATGTGAGGGTGAATACTGGTAGATGCAGCATTCAGCAACATAGTCTTCCTTCACTCTAGCTACACCTGTCAACGTATGTTTGGTAAGAAATCAGATTTCAAAGTCTGGCTAAACACAATAGCAAGCAAAATAATCGGCACGATATTCAACCAAGGAAAAAGAAATATATATATATATATATATATATCAAAACGGAAGCTTAAATGCTATTCTTCAACAGTATGGGACGAGACCTATCCTTTATGACTGAAAGCCACACAATGACATAATAAGAACCACAATGTGTACTATATGGTGGCTGATTGGCTGTACATTAGCAATCAACTTGAATTCCATCAGATTCTGAGAACAGAAGTTCAAGCACAGTTTGGTCTTTCTGAATCAACCTGCCTAGTGCCCACCTCCTTAAGGAACAAAATCAGAGGTTGATATTTAACCTGTACTTGATCCGTTTTCTTTAGCAAAAACAGGTGTTCCGTAGAAAATGAATGTACTCTTCTTTTATCATTTAGCTATCACAATTTCTCCCAAACAGTTAGAAGTTGAAGAGACGATAGGCAGTAGGAAAATGAGGCTAAAACCCTTGAGCTATCTTTGTAAAACATTTTTACCTTTTCCCTTCAGAACAGCCTTTCTGAAGCAACTTCTTCTCTATATGCCTTATTTCCTAGATGGAGAAACTGTTGGTAGGAGTTGAAATATTAGAACTAAAGTGCTAATTTACAGAAGTAGAAGTAATTTCTAACATTTCTATAAGCATAAGGTCATATAATAAACCTATTTAAACCACCACAAATCATCACATAGGGCCAATCAGAGGAACCAAGGCCTGAAGAGATTGAAATAAACCCATGTGCAGATTCATGGCTCTAAAGTTCAGTGTTAAACTAGGTCAAGCAATAATAGTTTTTTTCACCCAACTCAAGGTATACCAATAATTGTAGTTGATTGTTCTAAGAAATAAGTATACAAACTTTCACAATACCTCTTGGACTCGTATATCTAAAACAACAATTCCTGATATGTTAGATTTCAAGAATGTATAAATTGGTGAACCACTTCAACTGCAACCATACTTCAAGCCAAGTAATCGTCATATATCTTAGCTTCCCTACAAATTTTCAAACTTTGACACAAATAGATTACCCTCGATAAGTTTCGAACATTGCATTTAGCTATAAGTTATTAGTTAGTATGACCTTTTATGGCACCTAACAATCTGACATCTTTCAATCATTGAAGACTGAAAAGGAACATATAGCATCATATCCAGTGACAATAATATTACCACACTAGCAGAGCTACACCTGTTCAAGACCAAATGACTAGCGAAATTCGCTTAACTTTATGTCATTCCATCACATAGCTGAACATGACAAACCATACCCCAAGAGCCTTCAGCATTAGATTGATCTAAGTTAAGCTCACATATCATTCTCCAAGTTCAAGAGCAACTTTGCAACATAAAATAGGAAACGAAGCACTCAATTGAATTAAGATATCCTTGTAAAACTTAAGAAGCAAATAAAGACAATCTTATAACCTCATAATGACTACAATGAAATGCTCAATCAGATGATAGTACTAGGAAAAGCATAAAAGTGTGCAAATAGAATATAATAATAAAATAAAGCGGCAACGAACTCAAAGATACCATAGGATAAATTACCTAGAGGTCAATGCTCTTGGTTTGGCAAAATCACTAGAGTTGGGAGCAGAAGAATCAGTTTCAGATCATGATAGATAAAAAATGTGACAGTCATCTCACTCAACTTTCCACCATCTTCTTCTGTCTTCAAAACTGGAGAAAAGAACATGAAACATAAATATATGCATTCATAAAAACAGTCATTGAAGGAATTGAGAAAACACCCTTTAATGAGATGGTGGTGTAACAGAGGTCATACATATTATGATAGTAAAAGGATCATAAATGTGAGCAATCTCAAGCAACAATTTATCTTTGCAGCGTTCTTCACATGTTCATAGATTTATGTGAAATACTTAAATATGAGTACATGTACATGCATAACAATTTAACTCCCACCTCGAATATAACTGAGAAAGGTAACAGAAATTCATTTACGCTAGACCATTCATCATTGATAAACTTTTACTAGTATCAATGCTACTTGGTTAAACTTTCTCCAGTGCTGATGCTGCAAACCAAAACTTTAAAGGCATTAGGGAAAATCATATGTACCATATGGGCTTTTGTCCAGTATCTATATCATGGGAAAATAGACCTAGTCATGGATCAATAACAATAACCACCATGCCTTTAGCCAAACCAGGTTGGGGTCGACCACATAAATCATTCTGTGAAACTCTTTGATATCCTCAACTCGTATTCTTTTTATCCACTATATCCGATATATTGCTAAATCATCCTTAAGTCTTGCATTATCGTGTTTTTCCTTTATATTTATTTCTTACTAGTTTGCTTAAGTCTCCATAATCCTTTTAGTTTTTACTAATTAGTCTCACCTTTTCTAATGGGGTCATTGTCCTTCCTACATTTCACATGCCCAACCCACCTTAGGCGGTTTCCCCTCATCTTATTTTCAATAGCTTCACTACAAACTTTATCCTTCCTAACATTGCCACACAACCACCTAAGAATTTTCATATGACATTGTATCCTCTTTGGAGCCCAATATTTGGTGCCATACTACATAGCTGGCCATATAATTGTCCTATAGAACCTACCCTTCAATTTAGAGTAACAATTATATCACAAAGAACCCTGAATCACTCTTTCTTTTAAACATCCCGCATTTTCTGATGATCTCTTCAATCTTCCATCCCTTTGACTTAAAGAAATTTGACAAAACAAATCCATGATCTGATGTTGCATCATAATCATAATTTTGCAAGAGGTTACACTATCTATGCACCCTTTTATTTTGTTCATGACCATAACAAGGTTTGTCTCATTGGGGTATAAGAAATTACAAACACAAGATAAATTTGTGGCATACGGCGCTTGACCCACTTGAGGTCTCAAGTTTGAGCCTCCGTGTTGTTACGCTTGCTGATAAAATAGAAAACACAAGATAAATCTGAACATGTTTCCATGACCGATAAAATGCATTACAACTTCTGATATACTAGTAGATAAGGCCTGCCTGGTAAAAACATAGAATCCATGTAGCAACTAGCAAAAATTATGTCCCAAGGAGACAGCCCAATGATTAAGCATTACCCTTCTCTAGTAGAAGTTGTAGGTTCAAATCTTGTTGGGTGAGGTGGGGAGGGGTTATGGGAAAAGGGGAGAGTTGCCCCCTGTTGTGTATCTCGGCTCATTGGGCCATCTTTTAAATAAATATATACACTAATGAGGCAAGATTACATGGCATTATTTTTACTATGCTTTGCAGTAAAATGAATAAACCATAAGTATAATGATATCTAGTGAAGAAGATGAGGACAGAAAAAACAATTCACCTGCATGGAGTCTATAAGGTAACTTGAACCTGAATGTAATAACTAGCTTTATAATGGTTCTGCAAACCAGCTAACAGTTAACGTGTATGATTACATGATAATCAATTGTTCCCACAATTTCCCCCACAACTCTTCTAGTTTCAGGTTTTCCTGATCAAATTTTGAACTATGGTTTCCTCGCCTGACTTACTGCACCCACTAGAATGTCTCTCACGTCTCTGCTACTTGCTTGCCAGCCCTGAATTATTTATTCATCTGTGGTTCAGGAAGAATATGTTTCCCCTTCATCTCTATGTAATACTTGCGTGCATCCTCCAGCTTTCCATTCCAAATGAGCCCGTTTATTAGCGCATTATATAACCCACGGTCAGGGTTTATTCCACCATCACTCATTACACTCCACAATTTAAAGACATTGTCAATCTGACGCCAACGAGAAAATTTTCTAATCAGCATGATGTAAGTATCAGTATTTGGGCGGCAGCCCATCTTCCTCATCTTCTCCAAGAGCAGAAACACTTCTTCATCAGTACTAAGAATACGAAAGAAAGTATGGTAAGTCCTAATTATAGGGGAGAGGCCCCGGTGCAACATCTCATCAAAGATCTCTTTAACTAAATCTATTTCCTGAGCCTTGAAAAGAGGCTTGATCAGTGACATATAAGTGGCGATAGTTGGAGCAACATCCTTCTCTCCCATCTTTTTCATGATATTGCGAGCTTCCTTTACACGCCTAGCTTTTGCAAGAGCATGAATGACTGCATCATAAACTTTAATATTAGGAGCAATCTTCATGTCCTCCATCTGTTTATAGAGGTCGAGCACCTTGTAAAGGTTGGAGAATTTTGAATAGCAAGTTATCATACACGCATAGGAAACAGCATCATGCTGGATACCTCTCTCAGCCATCTCCTTCCAGACCCTCTCTCCCTCACTTGGACTGACAATCACATTACACCATCCATTAAGAATAATGTTAAAACTCTTGGTATTAAATGGGAAGACACTTTCATTGCAGAAAAGGAAGTGCCCTGCATCCTGCACATTTTTGTATTTGCAAAGAGAGGAGAGAAGGTTGTGGAACTCCTCAATCCTAATATCAAATCCAAACCGTTTATGAGCATAAAAGGTATTTATAGCTTTGCCCACTTCATGAATAGCACAGTATCTCCGGATCATGATCAAGAGGGTATGAGGGGTCACAAGTGACGGGCCATTCGAACCTCCTCTCATCTCATCAATCAAACCCCAAGCAGTGTCAAACTTTCTCATCTTTCCAAGAATAAATATCATGGAATGGTATTCTCGCACAGAATGGGAATACCCTGACTGCTTGCCAGCCCACAAGAAGAAGGTGAAAGCCGCCTCCCAATCGTTCCGAAACCGAGAAAGAACCTCTGCTACCAACTCTGATGAGGCTGCAACACCACATTGTTCAAGCTTGTATCTTGAGTCAGCTCGATTGGCCCCAGACTCCCCCATGATACCCACAATGATATCCACATCCCTAACAAGACCCTCATCTCTCAACCTCAACCGTCCTGCTTCCGGGACACCATCACCATCCTCATGATTATCATCAACACCTCCAGAAGATACTGGAATTTTACAATTTGAGGATGTGGAGTAAGGGAACAAAAGCGGAAAACTATAATTCCATGGGTTCCTATTACTTTTGCTGCCAAAAGGGATCGAGTTAAGAGAGATGATTGGATTGATAAACTGGGTCGGTTGGACATACATGGAATCGAGATGGGTACGAAGCAAAACTGAAATTAACGGAAGGTTAAATCGTAATCTGATGTACTGCATCTTGAAGAAAGAGATTGCTTCAATTAAAATGGAAGACTAATAAGTGTTTGTTAAAATGTCTAAATGAAAGAAGTTGAAGATTAGGGATTGTGTGAGAGAAAGTAGAAACCAAGCAGCAGGGTCAGAGAGCATACGCAAAGTGGTGGAACAAGCTCGATTTGTCCGCAGAGCAGAGATTGAAGAAGACAAGCCCGCCACTCCACAACTTGGTTTGTTCGTCACTAGCCATTGCGAAAAAGCAGGCCTTAAACTTTGGAACCGTACTCGGCCCGACCGAGTGCTTTCACTTTTGATTACTATATTTCCTACCGTTGATATGGATCCTTCCTGCCTACGGTTGATAATTCGTATGATATGAATCTGAAATTAAATAGACCGGTTTGATTTCACACGTATCAAATCGTATCGTATTTGTATGGAAGAATTCACATTTCTGACAAAATATAATTTGGTACGAGTAAGTGAGTAATTACCACTCCATTTATATTTTTTGCGTCGAATTTCTTGAATTGATTTGTTCACATGGATTTTTACATTACTTTTAACTCACGAATGAAGCTTTTGTACAAAATAAGAACTTAATTAAAGCCTCGTTAATGTTGAAATGTGGTTTTTTGCATAAGAAGCGGTTCCTTCTGCAGCTTCTTCTTGGCTGCGGGACCAATTTTCTGACTTCTCCAAATCCCTACTTCAAGAAGAATAAGTAGCCACAGCTGAAAGTTGTAAAATTTTGACAAACAAATCAGCAACTTCAAGGAGCTGCAGATTCTCACTGTAGCTCCCGGAAGTCGGCAAATAGATTTACCAAACATGACCAATAAGAGTGGGGAGAAGACAAACAAGAAGCTAATATTATTGAGACAGTTGTTTGAAGCGCTACTGAGACAACAACTCTAATTCCTTGTATACTATTACTTTACTAGACAATAACAAATAACAAATGAATAGTGAAATCTCTTCATCCAGATCCAGTGTAGCAGATTCTGGACAAAACTAAATGTAATGAACTAATCGATTTGAATACTTCTCTCAAATGTAATGAATCGGAATATAATTACAAATGAAGATAAATCAGCTATCATTATTCTCAAAATGTAGTACGACCAAAATCCAATGGAATCCATGCATGCATTGCATTCATGTTGGTGATGAAACAGCTTCTATAGCACTGCCCAACGGCCATGCTGCTTCAACCAGGGCATTGTGATATTTAACTTTCTTCACCAGTGTAATTTCTTGCCACGGATCTAGACCTGTTGAAGATATAAAACAATAAGCTTGTGATTCTGTATAGAGAAGACTTTGAAACTCGCATAGAAACACATTTCTTGATACATGTACTAGTAAAACTTACCAAATCCATCTACAAGCAATGTATATTGGTAGACCAGATCCATGCATAGATATGGCAGGTTACCCTCTTCAACGTTTGGATATGTTGATTTGGCATCTTCAAGTTTTGTTTGACAAGCACGCTTGGCGGCATCTTCAAAATCTGCAGGACGAACTTTGGCAACTGGCTCTTTCGAATCAACAAAACCAGCCTACAAGTGTAAATAACTTGGATATCAGCTCAGCTGCATAGTCATATAACGAAGAAAATTCTCTTTTTACTTTTCCTCAAGAAACAAAATCAAGGATAATTTATACCTCAGCAGCCCTGTCAAAGAAAAATGAAGCAACAAACAGATTCTTTTGTCCATCCCCACCTCCACCATTCCACACACCGCCGAATGTGCATTTCATGTGCGTACATGTAGATTCATTAACTTTTAGAGCATTTAAAGCTACCCTCCTGCATCCATTCACACTTGAGCCAGATGGAGAAGCGGAAGTTTCATATCTTTTCCCTCCATATTTGTAAGATCCTGACAAAAGTTGATGTTCTCTTCATTCAATCTACATGTAGAAAGGCATATAAACTGCTGTTGAACTTAACACGCCCATACTACCAGCCAGCA
>JAYMTK010005343.1:0-10299 GCA_036897405.1 Pelargonium myrrhifolium
GTACTAGATTTGGTAGAAAATAAAAATGTGGGTACCAACTCTGGTAAAATAAAAGATTGGGTATTAGATTTGGTTTCACGCATAAGTTTGGGTACCAAAAGTACATATAACCCTTTATGCATGTTCCAGTATAGCAGAATTAAGTGTAGCAGCCAAGCTAGTGTTGACAAATGTATTTATTACAGCAAGGAAAGTGAAACCAAATGTACAACAATATGAAATGGGAACTTAAAATCAGTCTTTACAGTTACAGACAGATTCATACATATATATATATATATATATATATATTCTCTAAGCTAAACTCAGCTACAATTCTAACCTACACAAAGGCTGGTGACATTAATATTTTGATACACATTTTGCAGCCTCACAACTTGTTTATGTTCCTATCCATACAGAGTAGGCTTGCTTTTCCTAAGACTAAACTTTTTTATTCTCCATCGGCAACGAAATCTAGGAAATGATGATTGATTCTTAAGAGGCAGAGGCAGAGGCAGAGGCAGAAGCAGAAACAGAGGAAGCACCTCCTTGGTTGTGGTTGGTCATGAAACGGACAACAACACATGTAATGTTGTCTGCGCTGCCTCTCTGATATGCCTCCGTCGTAAGCTTCCTAGCTGCCTGCTCTGGGTCGTTGATCGGTTTCGTCATTTCAACAGCCTCCTAACAAAGCAAACCAACCATCACACAAATGACAAATCTTCTATTATTTTACTTCTCCCTGCTTTACCAATCTCATGATCTAATAGGAAACAGAAAAAACCTCATTTGTGACAACATCCCACAGTCCATCACTGGCAAGGATAAGAAATTCCAGGGAGCTATCAACTTTTTCCTCCTGCAATCCCCACAGGTATATATATATATATATATATAGATGTCAAGTGCAGTAGCAACATTCACAATAACCACATCATCACTCTATTAACCTCTCGCCTATTATACTCATCCCTTCAAAAGGATAATAGCATGAGCCCACACTCACATACACAACTATATATATATATATATATATATCATAAAATGAACGATCTTCAATGTCACTCACCGGTTAATAGCTATTACCCTCTCAAAGTGGAACAAGGTTAATGCACAACTTTAAAATGTCCCTAACCTTTTAAGTTAATCATGTATTATGCGTGTATAATACATGATTACATTTGACACTTGTCAAATTTGTTATTCAAATCAAATAAAAATATTTTTAAAAACATAAAAGACAAATGAAACAAATAATTTAAAAATACAAAAGTAATTATAAAGCTATTAACAATTTAATGCACAAATGCCAATGGTATTAACCTCTCTATTAGAACCATTGTGGATACCCTAAATATGTCATAGTGGGTTCACCCTACTAACTTTCTAAAGCTCAAACCATTGTGGATATACTGAAGGTAAAAGAATGATGTGTTTGTAGTGGGTTCACCCTATTAACCTTCAAATCATTGTGGATGCCGTTACCCCATCATGCGAGTGCAATCGTTATTAACTGATTAATAGTATTGAATTTTATGCATTTTATTGTTTTTGAAGTATTGTATGTGGTGATTGTGTGCCCATTATATCAACTTTGGAGTGTCTTATCCTAATTGGAGAAAACACAATAGACTAAGAGCATCTATAACGGATTAAACTTTTAACAGAATAATGGCAAGGACTCATAATCGACACATCATCACATTAGCATGATTATACCCCACAATGGATAAACCTCTAAAAGGTTAATAGAATGAACCCACTAACTTTTTCATACTAAAATATTCGTACGTTAAAAAATTGACTTTCAATTCTCAATACTCTGTATTCTTAAAACTTATATTTGAATTTTTTAAAATAATATATTTTTACTTCAATATTAATAATAATCAAATACAATATAAATGAACAAAAGCAAATTGATTTGTGGAAATACTAGCTAGATGATCTGGTGATAGCTAGATGATGTGGAAACTATGACAACCAAAATGTACTTGACAATTGCAAGCGTGCAGGATAACAATATCAAGTACTTCACAAACTATTGTTGGGTTACCCCACATCGGTTGTGGGGGGTTGGGTACTAGGTTTGTAAGCGTGAGAGGGAGAGTCTTACCCTTTGAGCAGGTGAAAAGGCCCAAAGCACTCAACTAGTGGTATCAGAACCCACCGTTACAACATCTCAGCCCCATTCCTAAGAGATTGTAGCTTCCCAACCTAACCCGATGCGTGAGGGGAAAATGTTGGGTTATACCACATCGGTTGTAAGAGGGGCTGGGAGCTTAGTTAATAAGTGAGGGAGAGCCTCACCCTTTGAACTAGCCTTGGGGTGAGAAAGCCCAATAGAACTCAACAACTACTTAATTCGAGCCGATAAAGATGACACATAGTAAGATAGTGCCAGCATACTGCTCACCTAATTTTAAGGATATCGTAGTTTATGGTCTCAAATTTAAAATATTAGGTCTCTTCTCTTCCGCATACCCTTTTAGACAAAGTTAAATCAGAACCATGCACTACAAAAGATTTTATATTGCTTTCAAATTATGTAATAGGATTCATGAACACCAAAACCTGAATTTCTGGATCAGCAACAACATATTGCTTCAAGAGCCTATCACCAAATGCACGAGAAACAGCAAGAACACCACCAACTCTCCAAGTTCCTACCAATAAAAGATTTCAGCAATAAAAACATAAAACATCATTGATAAAGTTTAAAAACTAAACAATGATGTTGATTCGTACCAGCCCACATCACAAATCCACCAGCATCCTCAATCCGTTGCCGCTCATCAGTTTGATCTGGTTTGTGGTCTCGAGAAACAGCAATGGCTGAATGATATCACAAAAATCATTTAATGAGATATCAAAAAAGAACATCTGGATGATACTAAGGTAAATATCCATCAATTTCTCAAACGTCATATAAAAAACACCAACCCCAATTCTTTATATTAGACAAAGCCATCCTGTCAAGCCTCTTTATACAATATGATAACTAAAAAGGAAAGCCATGGAATCGATGCCCCTACAATTCCTGGTTCTCTCGGCACCAATATCTATGGTCAAACCCATATTTTGCAGTAGCAATGAATGAAGCTTCACCAATAATTTTGCCTTATTTTGGCATGATAACAGACTTAATTTGATCACATATGCAACGGCGCAACAATCCTGTTGGAATATGCTGATTTCCATTGTATTATGGGATTTGATTCTGTAGTAAATCAAGGGGTTTGATTGAATAATATATATTGGGATTTGATAGAGCAAATTATGAGATTTAGATTAATTCTTGTAATTTGTTTCCAGTCATGTATTTTTTCTAGAGTAAAACAGAGGTCAGTCGACTCATCTAAGTTGAGGTGAGTCGGACATCAAAACTACGTAGTTTTGACAAAATAAAAATAAATACCATAAAATTGATTCAATCCTATTTCTTCCTCTATACTAAGCAAAATTTAAGATTTAAAGAAAATTGATAAATATCCTACGTTCAATGAGTAATTGATTTAGATTTTTTTTACCATGAAGGGGAGGATTTGAATTTGAACTTGCCGCACTTTATGATTCAACAACACAAGATAAATATGATGATGTTAAAGTTCATGTAAAATAGTAAAAAGGAACTGATTAAGAAATTCTCCCCGCAACCAAAAATATTTGCAACAATTTATTTTAATGTGCACTTATTTTCGCTTTTACACTTAAGAAAGTTATTTTTATTTATATATATAAATGGAGGTGAGTCGACTCATCTAAGCTTAAGTGAGTCAGACATGAAAACGATGTAGTTTTTAGTAAGAGTTCTATATATGAATAATCAAAACTACGTAGTTTTGATAAAATCCCTTAAAATGATTCAATCCCATTTCTTCTTTTGTCCTAAACGAGATCAAATTCACAAAACTCTCATAAAACTTTAGAGATATTTCTGAACATTTATGTGGAGAACCATATCTAGTTGCCTCCAGAAGTTGAAGAATCATGCAATGGAATGAATATTTAAGGGAGTTGTACGTAGAGAAAGGCTAACTACATCATTGCCATTGCTTATACTAACTAATTGGTATATATATATACACACACACACATATATATATATAATTTGCTCAAGTGTAAAAGCGAAAAAATTACACATAAAATAAATTGTTGCAAATATTTTTGGTTGCAGGGAGAACTTCATAATCACTTTCTTTAAATTATTTTACATGAACTTAAACATCATCATATTTATTTTCTTGTTGTTGAATCATAACATGCAGCAAATTCAAATTTCAAAGCCTCCTCTTCATGATCAAAAAATCTTAACTCAATTACTCTTTGAACATGGCACATGGGACATAAATGGGAACAATTTCAATTTTCTATAAATCTTAAATTTTGTTTAAGACAAAGGAAGAAATGGGATTGAATCGTTCTTAGGGTATTTATTTATATTTATCAAGACTTTGCAGTTTTGAGGATTCATATATTATATATGAAACACTTACTCAAAATTACATATTTTTTAAGTATTAACCTAAGCTTAGATGAGTCGACTTACCTCTATTTCACTCTTTTCCATACACCCATTATAAATATGAGTCCTTTGTACTTAACACATCAAGTTATTGAGAACATATTTATCCCTTTTGCCCCTTAGGGCATTTTGGGTGTGGATGTAAGCCTTTTGACTAGACTACGTATGTCTTGTGTCCACTCCTATAAAGCACCGACACTCCTTCATCCAAGTGTCGGTGTCCGACATTCGAATCGGTCGCGGCGACCGACATGCCTCCAACACGTGTCCGACACGCGAATTTGACACGTTTCTGATTCGTCCTCGGCATGTCCCAGACACCTAATGCCCTATTTTTTTCAAATACAAAAAGCATTTTTTAATCATTTTAAATATTTTTTCAAATAAAAAGAGCTAAAGTTGTTTCTCAGTAAGTTATAATAACATGGTTTGCAGATATGATTTGAACTTGTGTTAATGAGATTACTAGCTTATTGTATTTGACAGTTTCATTTGCTTGTTACTAATTATAAGATGTTAGTTTTAGTTTGATATAATGTGAAGATTAATATATGTACAATCAAAAATTATATATAAGCATAAACTTTTGACATAAAATATATATTAAATTAAAAATTAACGTGTCGCAACGTGTTGACGTGTCAAAACTTTTTGAAAATAAAGAATCGTGTCGAGTTCATTCCGTTTATCTCTACCCTATATCATATATCCTTTAAATTTCCACACACCCTCTGTGCCACTCAAATATAAGTTCATGCAGTAAGATTAAATTTATCAAAATTTAAGTAAGTAAATAGCATTATCCTCGATAGTTTAGAGTAAACAGCCTAAGTTAGTTATTTTCCAGAGAAGTGTCAACAGGAACCTTAGTTTGTTTATTATTTTAATTTTTATGCAAGTCCTCAAATGGTCGATATACACCGAAACAAGGCACTTGGACAATCATTCTTAAATGAATTGCAAGATTCTGTTTATATCAGAATCCTGCTATATATTCTTGATTCCCATATCTTGCCCCAACTATTTTAAACTATGATACAAAACTTTTTAAATTATGAACTCCTTAACAAGGAAAAATTCTCAGTTACTCTTTTCAGTACTTACACTCTTTAGGCCTAAAGGCAAAAATAGTACCCAAACTTTCACGCGAAAGTCAATCTAGTACCCCAAACATTTATTGTATCAGAGTTAGTACCCACACTTTTATTTTCAACCCAATCTAGTACCTAAAATTTTATTTTGAAACCAATTTAGTATCTGCCGTTAGCTCCCGTCAAATTTTCCGTTAAATGTTGCCTACGTGGACGATTGACTGCCTCACTGGAAATAGAACGCCTACGTGGCCATGTGGGTGCTGATGTGGGTGGCCATGTTGGTGCTGATGTGGAAAAAAATTGAATAACAAATTAGAAAATAACCACTCTCTCTCAGCACTCTCTCTTAGCACACAAGAGAAACAAAGAGAGAGGAAAGAGATAGAGAACAAAGCAGAGCTCCACCGCTGCTTCACCCACTCCGGCGATGCTTTACCAAGTCTGGAGCTGTTGCACCCATTTCGGCGCCGCTGCACCAAGTCCGCCTCTCGAGCCTCTCTCTTCTCCTCTCTCCTCCCACGAAAACCCTCGCAAGCTTCATCTTCTTCAGCCCCTCCTCCTTCAACCTCTCCTTCTCCTTCTCCGCTTCGATTCTCTTCTCTCGACCCGCTATGGGGTCCAAATACGCCGCCGAGGGTTTCAATCCGTTTCATGTGAGTATTCTATCGGCGATGGGGTCTTTGTAGATCGGATTTTTGAGGACTACTTCGGCGAGCAAGGCCCACTCGTTGTTGACATTTTCGGCGACCCATTTGAGGTAATCGGAAGGTATGGCTCCGAGCATTTTGCTCTTGTGTTTGCCGAAAAGTATGGAGGTGGGGTGCTTGAGATTGAAGTGCAGGTTGGTGTTGGTGTTGGTGTTGAAGATGAGATTGAAACGACATGGTTGAGATTAAAGATGGAAGCTTGAAGTTGCAGTGTAGGATTTTAGAGGAATTGTGTTGATTTTGGTAGATTTGGGTGTTGAATTTTCCGGTCGCCAGATTCAAACTTTGAGTTTTCCGGTCGCCGGAAAATATTTATTCATGAATTAATTTTCATTTCTAATTTTTAATCTAATATCCACGTCAGCAATAAGTTAACCAATAGAATTTTGACACGTGTGTTTTGTCCACCTAGACGGTCAACCGCCTACGTAACCGTATTTAACAGACGAATGGACGGAAGTTAACAATAGGTACAAGAATGGGGTCAAAATGAAAGTGTGGATACTAACTTTGGTACAATAAAAGTTTGGGTACTAGATTGAGTTTCGCGTGAAAGTTTGGGTACTATTTTTGCCTTTATCCCTATTCTTTACTATCATCTAAGTATGCTAGACTTTTATTCTAACCCCCTCATTGTCTTTATCCTAAACCAAGATCATTAAGCCACTTGTGCACGTGATGCTTCATAACTTGTATAACAGATCCAGGACCTCTAAATCTTACCAGTACCACCCCTGCAGATAACAGCTCTGGAGTCCCCAACATTTGCAACCAGTAACCGATCACCAACAAGGATGGCAGTAGAAGCAGTTGAACCGGCATCTCTATTCTGAGTATTTTCTGACTTCAGAAATTCTGAGTCTGTACGACTGTATGCATCAGCTGGAGGGGGCACAAACAGTATTTTGAAAAACAAAACAAAATAGTTATTTTGTAGAGCAATCAATGTGCAGAATACTAAACTACATAGTTACAGTTAAGAGTGAAAAACCTATGGCTGATTTGGTGTCAGAAATAAACTTTGGATGGTTGATCAAATTACTGAAAAGGTTTTGTTTAACGTATTCAGCAGCTCGTGCGCCCCCATGACCTAAAATAACCATAAAAATGCAATTATCAGTATCATCAATTTTTCAAAGGCGTTCTTGTAAATACATGAAGAAATCACCTCATAATGTATTATGGGAAAAAATGATGCTGGATTTACTATTTGCACATATGGACGAAGCCTATTGAGGAAGTTAGCCTCACTACAATACAACACTAATTGAACAAAATGATATCAGAACCTTTTAACAAAAAAAAAAGGAAGCAATAAACCATAGTTGTAATAATTTGTGCCAGTGGTTCAATCTTGAAACTGGTAGAATCACCAGATTTGTGGTTTGATTAATTGTAGTAAAGTGTGCCCACCCCGACGCATACATGTACAAGTATTAGCTTATTCGATGCCAATGGTTACAAGGAGAATTATATTTTAAGTTATTAGAACATGTACAAATGCCTATTCAAGAAATAAAAAAGTTGTGCACTTTAGGTGTAAAGTTAAGGTTACCCTGATTAAAAATTCTGTAATAACCATCTTTCTGCACTTCAAAACAGTAACACATTGAAAATACCACATATGGAAGGGTAGGGAGAGACTTACCATCAAATACTCCAAACAGACCAACTACCTTTCCATCCACACCATCAATTCTTGTCTCATAGAAGTCTTCCATGGAAGATCTCTTCCCTGGTGAGCTTGCATATCCATAGCTGAACTTTCCATTCTGGCTGTTGCCAGATAAAAAACAGACTGGTATCAGACAAACCACAGGCAAACTTAATAGTGTGATAGAGAAAGAAACATTAACAGTCATCGTCTTTCTACGGACGTCCCAGAGCAAAACTTCTTAAAGAATAAACGTCTAATATGATCAAATCTCCAGAAGTTCTCTTAAGACTTAAGAAATGTTATTCACAACAAGCTTACTGGTCAACCCCTTATCTTATTGCAAGAAAATATTCGTTCTTCAATCCAGGTTATCCAAGAAAAACTATGCAATTAAGTGGTTGGACTATAAACTGCAGTAACAAAACCAACAAACAGAAGACATCATTACTGGGTACTGGATTTACATGGTCGTGAATTAGATTATGTGACAAGATTTGCTATTATTAAGGGTCAAGACATTTATACCACTTAAGGACTAAACTATTTTGACATTAGATTTTAGATACTATTTCTTTGCTGCAGAATAATTTATGCTCCGTCTAGTAGAGGCCTGAAATTTAAGGGAAAGAACCATTTATATCTACCCCATGCTTTTGGAATCTTTCAAGAAAAAGCTTCAAGTGATTTTCTAAAATCCATCTAGACAATAGTTAAGAGACTTTTCAATTTGGAGCTGTAATAGAAGAAAAAGGTAATAAATTTATGGACAAGTTTTTTTTTTTTATCGGCAAAAGTACTAATTCATTAAGTTCCCCAAGAAGGGAACTGTAGAGATTCAATTCTGTTTATTAGAATTAGGAAAGATGTTAGTTAAATTAGGAAATATTTAGGGAAGTTTAGTTTAATTTCCTAGTCTAGTTTATTTCCTATTTCTAGTTTTCATCTCTTATATAAAGGAGTCTGTCTCGTACTAGTTATAACAAGTTATTCACATAAAATAAATTTAATTAAACATGGTATCAGAGCCTCTCGATTTATTGTTTTGAGAGTCCCTTGAAGCTTCCGCCATTCCGGCGGCAACCTTCGGTTGCTTGCTTGGACAAAAATTCTTTCTTCAATATTTTATTGAAATTCTTCAATTTATCTCCTTCCATAATCGTTCGATGTTTTTCTTTACATCATTCCTACACATGGTATGCTTTCGTGTGAGGGGGAGCATGTCATAAATATTTGAGTGTCTTCTCTTTCTTTTCTTAGGTGAAAATAAAACACCTAAACCTTCTTTCTTCCGCTGTTTTTTCGTCTGCCGTGTCATCATTCCAACACTTTTTTTAATTTTTTTCGCCGTGTTTTCTTTAACCAACACTGTTCACCGACATTGTTCATGAGTATTGTTCACGGCTACTTTTCTTCGATTCGTGTTTCTGGGTTCAAGTTCATGTTCTTCAGTATTCATTTATTTAGGGAAGGCTTTGTTTTGTCTATCTCTATTCCGTTGTTTATTTGTGTCCATACTATTTTGGATTGAAGGTCATTGGTGTTAGCCTTCTTGGATTTTACCGTTTGTTTCAATTGTTTTGATTCTAGGTTTTGCTTAGAATGTTTCTGTTTTTGGTCTCAAAGGTGTCGACTTTCTAGGTCAATACTTGTTGATTCTGTGTTGTCCATGGTTGTGATCTTAATTTGGATTTTGAGTACTCAAATCTCCTCTTTTTTGCTCTCTCTCTCTTTTTCTTGATAGTTTTCATGCTAACAACAAATCTAATCTTTCTAAGTTTAGATTTTTGTGGGAAGTAGAATTAAGGGTTGGTAGTGTTGGACAAAAATTTTGGTTTTATTTTTCGGCTTTTGGAACACCTCGGTATCTTTTCTGTGAGCCTTCAACATCTTCTCGGTGTTGATTGTCATTGTAGTGACATCAACATTGTCGTCTTCTTCTTGTTTGCCTTAACCGATTATGCTCATCATCGATAACCAAGTTTTGCAATCCGTTGAATGCTACCGGAAGTTGTAAAGAGAATAAGAAGAGAAATTCAAGATTGCGCATTGATTTGGTTTGCATCTCCAGCTTGAGGGGGAGTGTAGAGATTCAATTCTAAGTTTAGGAAAGATGTGAGTTAAATTAGGAAATATTGTATTTAGGGAAGTTTAGTTTAATTTCCTAGTCTAGTTTATTTCTTATTTCTAGTTTTAATCTCTTATATAAAGGAGTCTCTCTTATACTAGTTATAACAAGTTGATTTAACTATTTCTAACGAAAAATAGCTAAAGTGTTAAACTACGTCGTCTTGTCTCTTATCTTCAATCTTGGGCTTGGACTTTGGACTTGATACC
>JAYMTK010005344.1:0-10299 GCA_036897405.1 Pelargonium myrrhifolium
TACTGCAACAATCTCAAGTCTCTCCCCAATCATATGCAGAATCTCAAGTCGCTTCGATCTCTCCAAGTTACAAGCTGTCAAGGACTCGTTTCATTGCCCGAAGGGGGTTTGCCCCCCAACCTAACCAGCCTCTCCATATCTAGCTGTACCAATATCCATCAACCCATGTCAACATGGGGACTTGACAGGCTCACCTCTCTTCTGCAACTCACAATCGCTGCCGTAGGGCCTCCGGATATGGTTTCCTTTCCAGATGATTACTGCATCCTTCCTTCGGGTATTACCTATCTTTCCATCGCACAAATACAAAATCTAGAATTCCTCGGAGATGGACTTCTAAACCTCACTTCGCTTGAAGAGTTACTGATCACGAACTGCCCTTTGCTCGAGCACTTTCCAAGAGATGGTCTTCCTCCAACCCTTAATACAGTCTCGATTCGTGGCTGTCCTCTTCTGCAACAGCATTGCATAAGAGGGGAAGGACAGTACTGGGACTTCCTAGCCTACATCCCCTGTGTTGAAACAGATCAGGTATTTCCATAATCAATCACTGATGAAAAACTAGCTAAATTTTGCTATCCTTCTGCTTAATTAATTCATAAGTTCTCATTTATGACTTGTGAGTGCAGGAATATTCATAGCTAGTTGGACCCTTATCTCAGCTCCCTTGTCAAGTAATCTACATTCCCTGGTGTGTTTCCTTAAACTTGTGAGTTTTTTTTTTCTTATGACAAGAAATGTCTGTTGTGTCAGATCTAAATATGTATAAGATGCGAGTTTATTTGGTTTGAATTTCAAATCATATGTACATATCAAAGACGGTTTTACAAGAATCTGATTGGCGCCTGAGCATAAAAACATGAACAGAACAGAACTGTAAACTCTGAAGTGTTTAACTATTGTAAAATAACTAATTTTACAATAAAGATCCTAAACCAGTAAATCCTGAAGTGTTTAACTACTGTATTTCTTGAATCTTGATGACTGAGTTCAAGTGAAAGTACAAAAAAAAGAACGAATTTTTCAATAAAGATCCTAAACCAGTACTAAATCTTGAAGTGTTTAATGTTTGTTACTTCTTGAATTCTTGATCCGACAGTCACTTGAAGAAAGACAAGCTGTTTATATATGGGCATGTAGGCTGCAACGTTGCGGTAATGAAGGGAAAAAGTTTTGCTACCTTAATGCCATCAAAAGCTGGACAACACAGATACTGTCCTGTAGAGAGCACCAGTAACCACAAAGCTGGAGATTTGCCGAGGGAAGGCTCAAATGATGATCCTCAAGAAAGTCCAGAAAATGTTTCTAGCGCAGCAAGAGCGTCTCCTCAAAGTCCTTGCCGGTAGCTTCTCTTTAAGTGAACTTGAAGCGATCACATACGATTTTTCTGATGAGAATGATGTCATGAGAACGAGCGATTTGAAAATTTACCAAGGACTACTGCAGCAAACACCGGTTCTAATCAATCGTTTCTTGGGAAATGACGAGCGTTTCTGGTCTATGCTTAGGATCCTCACAAGGGTACGACATAGAAACATCACGAATCTTGTTGGATACTGCTGCACGAGTGGTTTCTTGTTTGTTCTCTACGACTTCCCTTGTATGGGAACACTAGAAAACAATCTAAGACATAAGTGTAACAATTTAAGCCCTTCTTGCTATAGAAATGACACCGAGTACTAAAAATTGTCAGGTGATGATTATGCAAAGAACATGTTATGGAGAGTGAGACGGTACATTGCTCTAGAAATAGGCTCGAGCTTGCGCTATCTTCACGAGGAATGTGTGGATGGACCTATTGTTCACCTCTCTGTCACTTCCTTGCATATCACATTCAGTCATGGATGGTTTGCCACAGTAAGTATATACAGTCTTCAAGAGAAATTAGACCCTAAACCTATGTGTTTATGCAGATATGTAATGAGATTTTAATGCTCATATTGTGTTTTGTAGCTTGGTTACTTCAATAATGCCAAGTGTCTCAGGGATGAAGTTTCCAAAACAGAAGGTTCTTTGAAAGCAGAGTAAGTAACTTTTTTTCTAATATGCAAACAATGCAGCTTGTGATCCTCATGGTTTGTTTGATGATTGAAGGTGCTTGAATATAGAAGAAGACGGGCGTCTTTCTGTTGATGTACATGATTATGGGATACTTCTCTTGGAGCTTATAACTGGGAAGAGTGCTGGTAACTTTTTGCCCCTCGGAGACGCTAAGACCTTAAGTGAATGGGTAAGATATGATATTTAAGCCACTTTATGATACTAGTTTTGCTTGTAAAGGCTCTGCTTTATTTGCAAGGCTTAAAAAAACTATATCAGGAGTTGGTTTCTAGCCAAAAACAACTAGCTATTAGTAACTTGTGTGGTTTTAGTTTCTATAGTATTCAATGAGGATCATTTTTCTGTTACACCACAGGCATTGCCACTTCTTGAAAATGGTTCACTTGACCAACTGATGGATCCAAGATTGACAGATAATGACAATACCAGTGATATTGAAGTAGTTAATCAAATGGCGCAAGGAGCATTTTTCTGCTTAAACAAGGATTCTGCTCATAGGTTTTCCATGAGTGAGGTAATATTGTTCTTGATTCTAGGGCTTCTTGGTATACTCTTTTTGAAAATGTTTCAAAAAAAAAAAAAAAAACATTTCTGTTCTTTTTTTTTTTCTTCTTTTCCCTATTTATCTTGCAGGTTTTAGCTGTGGTTCGTGGAGACAAGCTGGCTGTGTCCAAGTGCTGAGTTCTTGGAGAGAGGTCGGCAGATTGATCTTCCAGCTCTATTGTAGTTGGAATTTTCAAATATGTTATAGTCCAATGTAGAAATTTGTAAATCAAGAAAATGTCATGACTTTCGTGTGAACTTCCTTTCACCTCTTTCTACATGTCACCAGAAAATATGAAGGGAAGTTGTTCTGAACTAAGCTAATATATAATGGGATCAACTTAATTTGGCATATATCAACTTTAAAATGAGGATATGAGGATTTTTTCTTTTCTTTCAAATTTTATATTAGATTCATTGCTGTATTGAAACTAAATGATTAGTTCAATAGAGTTTCAAATTACCTAGACTCAATAGAGTTTCAAGTGTCAAAGAATGAAGAACATACATCTTCGAGAATAACACTATATGTGCTGGGAGGGTGACTTTTGTGTCCTGAAAAGAATAAAGGAAATTAATATACTGATCATTTTAATAACATGAAGCAATGTGGGATAATTAGTGGACGTACTTGATCATTTCGACCAAACGGATGTGGGCTATGCGCTGCCAGTAGTCTCCGTGTATTCTTCGGCAACGATGTTGCATATGAGGACAGTCAATGATGGAGAATCGATTAAGTTTTGGGGGTAGATCACCTTCCATGGAATGGAACATTGGGCAATTATCAACACGCATGTACTCGAGGGATTTGAGCTCTTGCATTTCATCAGAGAGGGATTCCAAATTCTTCATATATGAGAGGAAAAGACAGGTAACACTCGAAGGAAGGCTATCCGGTTCAGGAAAGGAAATCATGGACAAACATACAGCATCAAGGTTTACTTTCTGAAGAGAGCTGAGATTGTGCAAACCCCACTCAGGCATAGGCTGATGGATATTGGTACATTTTGAAATGGAGAGGAAGTTTAGGTTGGGTGGAAAACCCCCTTCGGGAAATGAAACTATACTTTGACATTTACTAATGTGGAGAGACTGAAGAGAAGTAAGATTCTTCATATGATTTGGTAGAGACTTGAGATTGTCACAGTTGCTAATGGATAACTCTTTGAGATTGGGGAAGAGCAAACCAGATTGGGGAAAGGACTCGAGAGAAGGACAATTGACTACAGAGAATTTAACTAGATGTATGAGGTTTTGCCGCGACACTGGTATGCTTTTCAGATTTGTGTATTCACTGAACTCGATTCTTTCAAGCAAGGTACTGAAGTGAGGCATTTTCTTAGTAATACACTCCAACTGAGGGCAACCACGGATTACGAGCTGTTTAAGGTCAGGTGTGGACATTTTTCCATCCGGGAAGTCGATGAGGGATGGACATCCATTGATTTCCAACCTTTCAAGAGGATAGTTGCTGCTCATCATTCCTTCTGGCAATTTCCCAATCAGCTTTGGACACTTTACCATCTCTAGAACACGGAGACAAGGGAAATCTCTTTTAACTACTCCATCTCTAGCATTACTTCCATTATCAATACTAAAAACCCAGTGCTCCCATTCTTGCATATCCTCGAACCTCAGAGTCTGCAAGCATTGAAAAGGATTATCATTTCCCTCCCCATAGAACTCGGAACCCACAGACCTTACTCCATGCAAGCCTCTTATGCTCAAGTCGATGAGAAATGGTAGTCCCCCAAGTGAAGGCAATATCGTGACTGTTCTGCAGTCATAGAGTTTTATTGTCTCCATGCGTATAAATGAAGGTTGCCCAATCCAGGAGGCGAATTCAGGACCAGCATAATATTTGATCATGAGCTTTTTCAAATTCACATGAGGTCGAAGAGATTTCAATATTTCCATTTCAACCCTATAATCTCTGGAGCCATCAAATGATCTGCTACTCCATTCCATGCTTAAATCAACAAGACCATCTTTATCTTGTAAATTGGATTTCTTTGCATCACCATCATCCATCACATGATGCAGTCCAGAAATGACAAGATCTCCTTGTAGTTGAGACAAGTTCCCCAGTTCTTCAATTCCAAGCCCTCTATCTTTCCCAACGATGAACTTACTCAATTTTTGGAGGCTTTCCAGCTTTCCCATCCCAACTGGCATCTCTTGTAACTGGGGTGTGTCAGCTATTTCAAGGTCACGCAAATTAACCAAATTCTCAATATCATGGGGTAAGCTCATGAGAATATAGCAATTGTTCAGCAGCAGTGCTTGTAAGTTGATAAGAGAACTCACTACCTCAGGTAAGCATTTAATTGGGGTACCAGACAAATTGAGGTACCTTAAAAGCCTCAAGTAGCAAACAGGACCTGGCAATGCACTAATCACATAGTAATTCAACGACAATACTCTCAAGCGGGTAACTTCAGGTAGCAACTCATCTAATACATCTTCAGATAAGCTCACCTTACGATATCGCGTGTCAGGCGAGGTAAGAGCTAGAAGTGTTCGAAAACAACTCCTTCGATCAAAGGATTGGATTCTGTCAAACACATCAGCGGTATCTCTCAAAAATGAAGTATGGCGTACCCTTTGAGGAAAGCTATATGGGCTATTGCTTATCAATTTGTTCTCCATATGAAGGAATACATCATCAGCAACAACTCGGCATAGATCTGAAATAAGGTCGTGCATTTCAAACAACGTTTTGTCTCGGTTTGATCGCTGAAAAAATGACCTTGATAATAGATCATTGAAGTAGCTGCTTCCAACATCTTCCATTCGCTTCTTGTCTCCTTGTGGCAAGAAACCTTCTGCCATCCATAACCGAACCAACTCATCTTTGTCCAAGAGATAGCTCTTTGGAAATAGAGAACAATATGCAAAACACCTCTTTAAGTGGGAAGGGAGGAGCTGGTAGCTCAACATCAATCCTGGAACAATAGTTCTGCTTACCTTCTTTAGTGAATCCCATACCTCCTTGTTCAATACATCTCTCCACTCCTTAAGATCTCGTTCAGAGTGCAAGATGCCTCCCAAGGCCATTGCTACCAAGGGGCAGCCATGGCACTTCTTCACTATCTGACTGCCAATACTTTGCAGATGTGGGTACGCATCGAAATTGCTAGCCCCCAGTGCATGATGTGCAAATATAGACAAACATTGATCATCAGATAACTGCTGTAGAAGATAAGGTTGAGCAACACTCATAATTGAGGCAACAACTTGGTTCCGAGTTGTGACTATGAATTTAGATCCATACACTTTATTTCTAAACGGATGGCAAAAACGCTGCCAATCATCGTAGAACTCATTCCAAACATCATCCAAAACGATCAAGAACTTCTTTCCTGACAATACCTTCTCCAATTTGTCTTGGAGCCAATTCAAATCCCTACCATCACATTTGTTCTTGATAACAGATTCTAGAATGTTTTTCGTTAGACTCGTAATGTTGAAGTCTTGAGAAACATGAACCCATATCCTCAAATCGAAAAAACTATTCACTTGGTTATCATGGAACACAAGCTGAGCCAGAGTGGTCTTACCCATGCCTCCCATACCCACAATAGGAATTACAGTATGGCTGTAACTGCCACTAAACAACAGTCGGATAATCGACTTTTTATCACCTTCCCTCCCACAAACACTAGATTTATCAAACTTGGAAGTAGAGCAAGACAAATGAGCTTGTTCATCCCTATATTTGGTAGATTTAGTTCCAGCATCTAGTGCCAAAAGGCACATACGATTTTTTGAGTCAACGAGATCTTGCAATTTTTGCGTCAAGCTATCAAGCTTGGACTGTATACTCAAATCAGAATACGCAGCAGTTGGATTCAAACCTTTCAAAGTGAAATCAGCGAAACGGCGCACCAGATTGTTGAGTTTTGGATGATTTGAAGTGGAGGCTTCAGTGGAAATTTCATCCAGCAAGTCTTCAGCATCGTAGGCGAAGCCTCTAAGATCGTCGAGCCACACCTTCTTGTTCCCGGATGATTCCATCTCCTCTGCATCTGCGAGTTCGTTTCGGATAACACACAAGTTATTGTCCCATTCCACGAGACGAGCACCGATTCCCTTACTTTCTGCAAACTTGAACAACTCCGCCGACGCGAGTCTATCAAACAACACTTGAAGACTGGCGGACAAGATGGTCTCTGCGATGGGCATGGCCTTCGGTCTCAGAATCCAACGATCAGACAACGAAGGAGAGCAAATTAGCAATTTATTTTCGAAAAATGAAGTGAAAAACATTTCATAGTCAACACTAGATATGAGCGAAGATAAATTTGTAATATAATATTAATGAAAATTTGTAATATAATATTTGTTACTCAAAGTTCCGCTAATTGCAAACAAACAATCAGTGATAGATAGAGGGAAGTAAAATTCATTCATTCGATTTCGATGTATTCTGGTGGAGCTTTAATGAGTGCTTCTTTTGAGAAGCTGTTTTTCATGTTTGCGGCTTTCTTTGAATCGCACCAATCTGCAGATCAGGATCTGCTGAAGAATTGGGAGAAGATGTTGCACAAGATCTATGCAGTTCTTGATGACGCAGAAGAGAAGCAGATCACAAGTAGGCCGGTGAGCAGATGGTTGAGTGCGCTCAAAGATTTGGTCTATGCACTGGAGGACGTTTTAGATGAGTTTCTTACTGAAGCTTTGCGACTTGGATCCAAGAAAATTCAACGACCTGCTTTTCCTGATAGGGTAAGCAATTTACATCCCATGTTTATCCAATTATTTTCTCTTATGATTATAGCATTCAAGCTCATATTCATAAGATGAATGACTATTTTATCGATTGAAAAACCCTTGTTACCAAGAAATTGATGATGAGAATTTATTTATTGTAATAATGCTAAAAATTTGCAAGACTCGTACGATTTCGCTTTAGACCTCCAGACGCTCTGTGCTGCTTGTGCAAAAGTTAAAGGAAATCAATGCAACATTGGAAAAGATCGTGGCTCAAGTAAGTGGTCTTTGCTTGCAAGAAAGAGTTGGCACCAGCCAGTCCACGAGAAGAGAAGCATTACCATCCCCGGGTTATTTGCGTGATGGAATTAGAATCTATGGAAGGGACAAAGATAGGGAGGAAATTGTTCAACTTCTGTTGGGTGGTAATGAAAATGATCAGGAACATGTCTCCATGATTTCCATTGTCGGTGTGGGAGGAATTGGTAAGACCACTCTGGCTCAAATGGTGTACAACGACGACAGAGTCAAGTCTTCTTTTGATTTGAGAGTCTGGCCTTATGTTTCTCCGGGTTTTGATATCCTCAGTCTAACCAGAAATATCCTGCAGTTTCTTATTCCAAGTGGATTTGATGGTATGGATTTGGATTGGCTCCAGGCCAAATTGAAGCAAACCCTTTACAACAAGAAGTTCTTGATCATTTTGGATGATGTGTGGAATGACAACTATGGACAATGGTGTCATTTCTGCCGTCCCTTCAGAACTGTAGTTCCCGGATGTAAACTCATATTTACAACTCGAAGCATAAGGCGCGCCAGAATAATGGGTGGCCGAAACATTTTCCATCTACCACCGTTGTCAGATGATGATTGTTTGTCTCTGTTTGCTCATCATGCTTTAGGCATGGCCAGCTTTGATGCACACCCTGATCTTCAACATATTGGCTCCAATATAGTGGACAAGTGTGGTGGCCTGCCATTAGCAGTAAAGACCATGGGAAGCCTATTGCGCAGCAAACTAAATGTTGATCATTGGATAAACACATTGCACAGTGAGATATGGGATTTACCAAAGAGCCACATCCTTCCAGCCATGAGATTGAGTTATGATCGCTTACCTTCCAATTTAAAGCAGTGTTTTGTGTACTGTTCTCTATTTCCCAAGGGCCACCTATTCGACAAGGATGAGTTAATTTGTTTGTGGATGGCAGAGGGTTTGTTGCCACAAGATAGAGGGAGCAATAAGCAAATGGAAGACATTGGAAGTGATTACTTTCTTGAGCTATTATCAAGGTCTTTTCTTCAGCCCACATTGTGTGGAACACGGTTCTTTATGCATGACCTATTTAGAGACCTAGCCCAATCTGTTGCTGAACACGTCTTCCTTCATTTCGAGAGCAATAAGTCAAGCAGTATCAAATGTCTCAGTGGTGGAAGGACACACCATATATCATTTATGAGAGACTCTTCTACTGCTGATGTCTTTGAAACATTCTTCAATGAACTGTCTGGGAGTCGTCTTCGGACGCTTCTAGCACTTCCTTCTCCTGCTACACAAAGGTTGAAGCTTCAAAAGCTCAAGGTCCCTTTGTCTAGTGCGGTGTTACTTAACTTTGTTCGTACACATCTACACATGAGAGTACTGTCCTTGAATTACTTGAAGATAAGTGAATTGCCTTATTCCATTCGCTGTGTGGAGTATTTAAGATACCTTAATTTGTCTGGTACAGAAATAAAATATCTGCCTGTAGAGGTGAATGATCTTATCAACTTACAAGCACTGTTGTTGGCTGAGTGTCATCATCTCATGAATTTACCCCAAGACATTTCGAACCTTGCTAACTTGCGTCACCTTGATATTGCTGATACTCCTAAGTTACAAGAGATGCCAGCTGGGATTGGTCATTTGAAAAGTCTACGGAAATTGAGTAAGTTCATAGTTGGGAGAGATATAGGACTGGGAATCAAAGAATTGGGTTGTTTGTCCCACCTACGAGGAGATCTTTCTGTTTCAGGATTGCACAATGTGTTGGATAACAAAGATGCAAAGATAGCCAATTTAAAAGATAAAGATGGTCTTGTTGATTTAAGCATGGAATGGAGTAGCAGATTTGATAGCTCCAGAAATAATGTGGTGGAGATGCAAGTGCTGAACTCTCTACAGCCTCATGTGAATCTTAGAAAGCTCATGCTTAAATATTATGGTGGCCCTGTATTCGTGCATTGGATTGGACATCCCTCATTTGCAAATATGGTGTCAGTTAATTTCTACGATTGCAGAACAGTCAGGTCTTTACCTTCACTTGGGAGGTTACCATTACTCAGAGACTTGAGTATAAGAGGCTTGCACGGAGTAAGGACCGTTGGTTCTGAATTCTATGGTGATGGAGATGGTTATCAATTTCCATGCTTGGAGACTCTAAGGTTTCAGGATATGACGGAATGGGAGCAATGGCTTTCTCCTGTTGGTGCGAGAATGGGAGAAGTTGCAAGAGGTTTCCCTCGTCTCCGTGTGCTGGAGATGGTGAACTGCCCTAAGTTTACCGAAAAACTACCAGAAGGAATGATGAAAAGCAGTAACAATGACTTGTCTCCTCTTGAAAGGTTGGAAATCAGTGGTTGTTCTTCCCTTACCGCCTTTCCAGCAGGTGAAATGTCCACACCTGAACTTAAAGAGCTAATAATTCAAGAATGCCTGCAGTTGGAGTGCATCACAAAGAGAATGTCTCACTTTGGCGGCTCAATTAAAATCATTGATTTCAATGGCTATACAAAGCTGAAAAGCTTGCCAGAGTTCCTCCAAAACTTCAAGCCCCTTGTTCAGTTGTCTATAGCAAACTGTCCATCGCTTGAGTCCTTCCCAGATTTTCCACCAAATGGCTCGTCCTTCCCTCAGCTGAAAGAGTTAACCATCAACTACTGCAACAATCTCAAGTCTCTCCCCAATCATATGCAGAATCTCAAATCGCTTCGATCTCT
>JAYMTK010005345.1:0-10298 GCA_036897405.1 Pelargonium myrrhifolium
GAGGTGTCAACACCTTATTAGTGCAACTGATATAACTTTATATCAGTCAACTGATATACATTAGACCCATATATATATATATATATATATATATATATATTCAATTATTTTTATCAGATTATCTCAATTTCTGAATTATTTATAAATAAATATTTCAAAGTCACATTCCAAATTTTAGAGCTATCTTGTTGACTCTTGTATTGATCATTGAGAATCTTATGAAGAAATATATGTGGAGCTTTCTGGAAAAAAATTGCACTCATTTAATTTTCTAAAGGTTCCTTCAAAAAAATAACATACAATTCTATCCATTTCTGACATAATAAGTCAAAAATCTTGTGGAAATTTCGGAGACCTTTATTTTTTGTTTCTTTATTCCCTTAAAATATATTTTAGACTATAAATAATAAATCCATAACCCATTGACCACCAAAATTAGTCACAATTTTTTTTCCTATTAATTACTTTTTACAAAATATTATGTCCCACATTTTGTATAGATCTATTTATATTAAGTTAAAATTTTAAATTAAATTTAATAAATTATGTGTTGCAATTAATTAATTAATTACTTATAATAAAATGCAGAGCAAGAGAAGACCAAAATTCTTTTGGATATCAGCGATGGCTCCATTGACCTCTGTCATTTTGGGAAGCGTTCTTGTTTATCTCACACATGCTGAGAAACATGGTGTGCAAGTGGTGAGCAACATTTCATTTTCTATTTTTTGATTCTTTTATAATTCATTAAGACAAATTGTTTAAGATTTGTTAAAATTCACCTTCTATTTTCTTCATTATTTATCGTTCAATTTGGCATTCTTGTATTTGAAGATGCCAAAAAAGAAAGGTCTAACATTGATCAAATCTTGGTTTAAGATTCTTTCAATCTAGTTTTTTGATCGATGCACTCCTCTAACTATTTATCGATTAGACCTGCATTTGAGATCAGTCCACTAGTCAGTTTCTAACATTTTCTCCGAACTTTTCATATAACTTCTTTCAAAGCCGGTCAATAGAGTCCAACTCATTATCGGTATATTTATAAAATAAATAAATATATACATATATATGGGTATAATGTATGTCAGTTGACTGATATAAAGTTATATCAGTTGTACTAATAAGGTGGTGACACCTCATTTAAAATCATGGATCCGGACGAGTCGCTCCGCTCCTCCAAATTCACTTAGGTGGATATAAGTGATTTTAAATGAGGTGTCATCACCTTATTGGCTTTGTTAAGTTGTAGCTGATTATATCAATCAACTATATACATTTTACTTTGTATGTATATAAAAGTTGGGGTCCACCAACAAGTAAGCAAACATGGCCCACCATAGAAACAAGCCTACCACCAACTGATTGGAGCAGATCAGGCCAAAATCTCTTTACGGCCTCTTGATATTGGGTTGGGCCTTAGTGGGCCCTACGCCAATAATTCAACCCAGTTGCAAACTGGTGGTCCCGTTACGTCAGTTCCGTGTGCGCAAGGCCCATTAAATTTTTTATGATTGCTTTTTGTATTTTTATTTTATTTTTAAATGTTGAAAGAGTTCTAATCCGGTGCATGCGGTCGTATTTTATTTTCAGATCGGAGAGTTGAAGAAGGGTCTGAATCCGATATCGGTCACTGATTTAGTCTTTGCTGGGCCCTACATGTCAACGGCTATTAAAACAGGAATCGTCACCGGAGTCATTGCTCTCGCTGTAAGTGTCATCTCATTATTTTTAGGTTTATTTGAGTCGAATAAAACTATACAACTTATAAGTATAACTGAAAATTTAACATGCTACTTATTCAAATTAAGTTATATATTTTAACTCGAAATTTGAACCGACAACTCTACTTTATATATCTTCCCACTGCTTGCATCATCTAAAATTCTTTTTGGAATTTGACTGTTTCGTATACTTATTTCTATTTTTTGTTTTGGTTTTTGTTTTGTCCTAATGTAACCTAATAATATAGCTCATGGGACACATTAGTGACGTACCCAAAAAAAATAAATTTGTCGTGATTTGAAAAATAATTGGAGCAGAATCAGATTGTATGGCTTATACTTGTTAGTAGTATCAACTGTATGAGTGATTTTTATATTAATGAAAATCCACACTAAAAAACATTATGTTTTATAGTTTCAATAATAAAAAACTACTGTAATAACTAATTTCTAACCGCTATTTCACAAAATGAACAATAATAATATAGTCAAGACTAAAGAGGTGCAAAAAAAAGTTTTAATACATTATTCACAATTGATGCTTAACAATTTTTTTAAAATATACAATTTTGTCCCAACACTCATTTTGAAAATAAAAGAAGAAATACTTATTAACAAAGCATGCAATAGACTAGCAGGCGGGCCAATGACACAAGTATGTTTACTAGGTCACTTTTTGTTGGTTTAGGCCAATGATGGCCCGCGGTTAAAAACTGGGCGATCTTTCTCGATCCAATATGGGCCGGGCCAAAAAACACACATGCTTATTACTTATTAGGTTGAAATTAGAACAGCCATGATTTACAGGCGGTTGACTCATTTGCTAGCTCTATTGACCGATATGCACGTAAACTTACGGTATTCTTAATTATAATATTGCAGGAAGGAATAGCTGTTGGGAGGAGTTTTGCAATGTTCAAGAACTACCACATAGATGGGAACAAGGAGATGATAGCATTTGGGGTGATGAACATGGCTGGTTCTTGCACCTCTTGTTACCTCACAACTGGCCCTTTCTCAAGATCTGCTGTCAACTTCAATGCTGGTTGCAAAACTGCTGTCTCCAACATTGTCATGGCTCTTGCTGTGATGCTCACTTTGCTGTTCCTCACTCCACTGTTTTACTACACTCCTCTTGTGGTCCTCTCCTCCATCATCATCTCTGCAATGCTTGGCCTCATTGACTATGAGGCTGCTATCCACTTGTGGCATGTGGATAAGTTTGATTTCCTTGTGTGCATTACTGCCTACCTTGGTGTGGTCTTTGGGAGTGTTGAGATTGGCTTGGTCCTTGCGGTATGGATTTCATTAACCTATGCCTTTTTTTTCTCTCTTTAACTGGGGTGAGAGTTGGGAGGAGTAGAGTTGTCGATTTGTGTCGTGACACGACAAGAAGTTAATGTGTTTGGGCTCAGACGTTTAGTAATCGTGTCGTGTTCGTGTTGGATGCATCAACACATTTAGTAATCGTGTCATGTTCATGTTTGGGGTCTTCAAAACAGGCACACATGGTTACCAATTATATCAACATTAAGGGTATAATCGTAAATTAACCATGTTTGTGCTGGGGCCTTCAAAACAGGCACTCATGGGTACCAACTAAAATTAGAGCAAAAGTAGCTTGATCCTAGACCTCAGGTTCGAACCTTAGTTGATACGATTGCTGATAAAAAAGATAAGTCCAACACACATACTTAAGAGTATAATTGTTAATTAACTTTAATAACGTATCAAAAGTGTTGAGTCGTGTTCATGTCAATCATGTGATGGATTGATTTATCACATTTGTTTACAAACACAGACAATGGTTGAATCGATCAATGATTTGATTCATATAAATCTAACTATAAAAGCTTAACTACCATATTTACCTCTTTAATTAGGCCAATTTGATGCTAATGTTTGTGCAAATTTGTATGTGCAGGTTGCAATATCAATTTTAAGGGTACTATTGTTTGTAGCAAGACCAAAAACCTTTGTTCTTGGCAACATTCCTGACTCCACAATCTATAGAAATGTTGAGCAATACCCAAATACCAACAGTGTCCCTGGAGTCCTAATTCTTGAGATTGATGCTCCTATTTACTTTGCCAATGCAGGCTACTTGAGAGAAAGGTATGCATATATGGTAAAAAAAGTTACCCCAGGTTAATTATATTAATATGTGTGCGCGAACGAGTTGAATCAACTGACATCGACTATAAATATTGTTGGTTTTGCCCTGCTTAGGATTACAAGGTGGATTGACGAGGAAGAGGACAAGTTAAAATCATCTGGAGAAGCGACACTGCAGTATGTTATACTCGATATGAGTGGTAAGTGGTTTTCTTTATCAGTTTCACGATTGGATTAGAATATTTGTTTAAAAACGAGAATCAAGAATTAGGAATCGAAATGAAAATCAGATTCTTGTTGTTTGTGTCTAGATTGAAACTTTTCGGTTATGAGAATAGTTCTCTCATTTTTATTCCTGTTTCAAATGAGTGGTAAATGTTATTTTGACTTGCAGCTGTTGGTAACATTGACACAAGTGGAATAAGCATGTTTGAAGAAATGAAGAAGATTCTTGACAGAAGAGGCCTCAAGGTATAAAAAAAAAAAAAAAACATCTATAATTGTAAAGTTAGTCAGAGCTAGCAAAATGGACCAACTCTAAAAATAACGGGTTCGAGTTCGATCTTTTAACCCTAAACAGATCTGGTCGGTTTCGGGTCAGGTAGTGATGATAAATTTTTCAGGTCAGGTATACCCGCAAAAATAGTGTGTTTTATGTCTAAAACTTGAAAGCGGACCCTAAACCGAGCTGACCCTAATCCGATCTACCTAAGACCCTAATTCAACCTGAACCGACCCGTGAGTTAGTGAATTATTTTGTACCACATGCCATTTTACTAAACCTTTTTCTTTTAACTATGAACTTTAGCTTGTACTGGCAAATCCTGGGAGTGAAGTGATCAAGAAGCTGAACAAGTCCAAGGTGATGGAGCACATAGGCCAAGAATGGATATATTTGACCGTTGGGGAGGCTGTAACAGCCTGCAACTTCAAGCTCCACACTTGCCCGAAGGAGGAGCCCGAGAAATGGAATGACGACAACGTTTAAGGGATCGATTAATGGGTTAATAAGTGATTTTAAGAGTCTTAAGAGTTTTTGTGTACATTAGTGTGGTGATGTCCAAGTCCAAATCCAAATCAAAGACAATGTCACTAACAACATTACCTCAAATCCCATTTCAGTAATGGAATGGAGTGTGCAAGTCAAGTGTTGGATGCAATTTTCCAATTCCAACATGATTGTGTAAGATTTGGTTATATATATATAGTGCCTTAGTGCATAGATTTGAATCCAAAATAGTATTGGAGTTTTTGTCATGAACATTGGCATTTTTTTGGAGGGTGTGACCTGGCAATCTTGGCTGCGGACCGGCTAAAAAACCCCACTTGTTTATATTGTGCAGCTTTTTATCAATTCTATCGTTTCCCATTAAGTGGTGAGTCACGTTAGAACTGCCGAAAAATAAGCAAACAAACACAAGTATGTTTTTAGGTCTGGGCCCGCGACCCACATTGCTAGGTACCGTATTTCATTGCCCTGAGTTCAAGATTTGTCATGAATTTCCTCCAAAAAGTTGATAAAAAGAAAATGATCATCGATTGAGTTGTCTGAAATAGTGAAATGGGGGTAATTACAGAACACTACTCAGCGATGTCCCAAAATCATAACTACAGTTTTCGATTTATATAACCTTTTTCTAGGGTTTCTTTTTCAAGAAATGCTTTATATTTGAAATGAAAATCCCACAGCACCCACCAAGGACACTCATTTACAGACTAAAATGCTGCATATGCTTTAATGGGTAGCTAAAAGTGCAATACACAAACCACAACACAAGCCTAAGCCAATCTTGAACAAAGTGACAAATCCGAGTCATTTATCGAGAAACAAAGTTAAAAAGAAGACACAAAGTTTTCATTTTACGGGGCCTGACATGTACATTGCGAACCGATGAATAGAATAAACATCAGATCACCTCAGAGGAAAGCATGACATACAGGTCTAGATCAATGCTAAGATGTTATAAACAGAAAATGAAAAGATATAGTCTCACATTATAACTTCAAAAACTAAGTATATGACGAATAAAGCTACTTACCTCATTCGCTATTTGTTGGAGGGCGCACGCATGCACAAAACTGCTTTTTCTTTCGCTTTTGGTTAGTAGTTCTTCCTCCACCGTAGAGATAGTCTCGCAGGAGAACTGTTGTTTTCCGCTCACTGATTTTGGTTCTCACCTTCTTTTCTTTTTGATCATCGAGTTTCAGTAAGAGGAACTGTATTTTTTGTACCTCCAACTGTAATCTCCCTATTTTCTCCGATCCTCTTCGTGCTTGTTCTGCGATTCTCCTCCTCCTGGCGCTCCTGCTTTCGTCGGGGTAAACTGTTGATTTCCCCTCTGAGGAGAAGGAACCATCGTTGACGTTTTTTGTCAGTTTACTGTTGACATCAAGCAACCTCATGATGGCCTCCTCGGTTTCTTCCAGCTGTTCCTTGACTGAATCGTATTCAGTATCTTTTCCCTTTTTCGTCTTTTCAGTCATCCCAACCTTGCTTTTCAAATCTTGCACAGTTATTTGAAGGTTTGTCAACTTTTGTGCATCGGAGTCTAGTCTTTCGAGAACTTTCTTCCGGTTCCCTTCTTGACGAGCTTCTGTGAATCTCTTAGAGATCTCCAACTTGTCCACGCCCAACTCTTTCTCCACCAGTGACTCTATGGTTGGGTATCTACTTGTGTGTCGTTTGCTTACATCATGGTTCTCAACTGGAGCCGTGCCAACTGTAAGGTCAATGCTTCCATCCTGATCAGTGGTTTCCCATAACTCGAGCATCTGATCAACCCCTACAGTTTCTCTTTTGCTCATGCCATAAGATGAACACTCCGATATCTGATCCAGTACGATGTCTTTTGGTTGGACTTCATTCCCCGCTTCGGAGATTTCAGGCACTGGGTTCTGCAGGCGGTGATCACTTCTGAGGCCATCCCCAAGCTCCTCGTTATCCTGATTCACAGGACCATGTTTTCTCGTAAGATCATTTTCTCGTTTTGAGAAGCTTCCAGATTTCAACTCGTCAAGGTGTCTCATGACAACCTCTAATTTTGTAATGGTGTCCAAGTGTTCCAGCATTGCAAGCCTCTCCATTTCCACAACCGCGTCTTGAACAGCCTTAACCCTTGTTTCCAAATCTTGCAGATTCAAAATTCCATTATGTACCACAGCAACTGGATCTCCACTCTTTTGTAGGCAGCTTTCAGTGTTCAGATGACTCAACAGATTAGCATCCTGTAACCGATAAAAATAGTAACATGAGCTTTAAGCCATAAATTTTGAACATTTAAACTAAATAAAGTCATATTGCCACCAAAATCACATTATTGCAGGTTAATGAGACTCGAGTGAACGAAAATTAGATGGACATTACCTTTACATCTATATTATCTGCTTCATGAAGTTCTGTGTGCAAAAGGGTATGGTTCTCCAGAGATGTTACACAATTGTTCAAAGAAATGATAGTTGGAATATAAGCGGCCAACTGATCGTTGAGTCCTCCGTTTCTGTCTTCCAAGGTGCTCACTTTTTCTTTCAGCACTTGAATCTCCATATCCTTAGCATTACTTCCATCTTTGAGTCTCCGGCATTCTTCGGCGAGTTCATGAATTTTCTCTTCAAACAACACCTCACGGACAACAGAGGTTTGAAGATCAGACAAGAATGCACCAGCCTGAGTCTCCCACAGTTCAACCTCATTTTTCTCTGTTTGCAATTCAACACCCAGAGATTTTTCTCTGAGTTTAGTTTCTTCATGTTCTAGATGCACTGTGCACAATTTGGCTTCCAATACCTGATTTGCTTCACTCATGAATTCAATCTCCTTACTCCGATGACCATTGTCTTCAGAAAGTTCGACAATTTGCTTCTTTTGGATTTCTTGCATCATCTTAGCCTCGTTACAGTGCTTCTTTAGTTCCTCAACAATTGCGAACAGTTCTGTTTTCTCATTCACCATAGCATTAAGCTTCTGTTCTATTTCCAAAAGTTCACTTTCCTTCTGACACAGCAGATCCTTCGAGTTAGCAATTTCATTAGCCAACTGGTCACCGACAGATCTCACTAGCCTCAGCTCAACCCCTGACTTCTCCAGTGATTCCTTGAGACCCAAGTTCTCTGTTTGTACAGCTTCAAGTTCCAACTCCTTTTTCCTTACCTTCTCCTCAAGGTCAATGTTGACATCTTCAAGCCCTTTAAGATTTTTGCTAAGCTCTTTTAGTTCCTCAGATTTCTCGGAAATAATATGTTTAATGATCAAAGAAAGGACATCTTGAGTAATGTTTTCCCCAATTATAGCATAATTTTCCTCTTCTAGAGAACACTTCTGTTTCTGTAAATTGGAAACCTCCTCAATCAGGGATTTTTTCTCCTCAAGCATCTCTGAGTTTTTTCTCTGTACATTCTGGTAAGCCTCGTTTAAGTTGCACTGCTTTCCAAGCAGGGACTCCAGTTCAACTGTCAGTGCTTCCTCTACGAGCTGCCCGTCCTTAACTTTCAATCTTAATTCTTCGTTCATCTCCTTAAGTTTGTCGGCCTCACCCTGCAACAACAAGAATTGCTCGGACTTGATGCTAAACTCATGATTGAGGAAGTTCCTTTCTGACGCAAGATTTTCTGCCTCTAGTCTTAGTTGCCCAAGCAATGTTAGAAGAACCGACTTTTCAAGTATCAACTGCTGCTTTTCATCACAAGTTTTGGATAGTGTTTGCAGTGTCTCTTCAAGTTTGCCGCGTACATTGTTAAAAAACTTCACATTTTGCCCGATCTTAACTTCACACTCATGGTCAACATCTATGTCAAGAGTCTGTGACACCTGGTACAATCCCATCGTCAGTATTTGAATTTGCCCAAGCAAGGTCTTAACCTCCAGCTGCTGTTCTTGGTTTTCATGCTCCAGTTTTGATATCAGTTTCTCTGATGACTTGGATGCTTCCAAGAGCTTCTTACATTCATTCAATAAAGAGAAATTGTTTTCTTCCAGATCTTGTACACATTTCTGCAATATAAAGATCTCAATCTGCGCATCGAAATCTTTGTCTAGTTGCTCTCCGAATTCTTTCTTCCAGCGCCATCCTTCTTCCTGCAGGAGATGGATTTGGGATGCCATACCAGCCAACTGGGTTCTACTCAACTGTGCAGAGCTGGCGTGTTCTTGCTTTTCACCATCTAAAGAAACCTGTAGTTCTTCTAGCCTAGAAAGAATCGTTACTCTCTCTTTCTCCAAGCCCATGTATTTCTCATTCAGTTCAGCATGGCTTTTCTCCAGGTCTTCCAATTTTCGCTGGGTGATGTCCAACTGAAAAACTAAATGCTCTCTCTCAACCATCAGACAAGACTTTTGATCATTAAGTAACAGGCACGAATCTTCTAAACTCCTTGATCTCATCCTCAGTCCTTCAAGTTCAGCATTTGCATCCAGAAGGGAACTCTCCAGCAAGTTTTTTTCCTCTGAAAGTTTCTCCATAATCTCGGTTGTAATCTGCAACTGAGAAAACAGGGTGGTCTTCTCAGCAACAAGACTGGCTTTCTCTCCCAGAAGATAATCACGGGATTCTTCCAAGGCCCTTACCATCCCTCTAAAGCCTTCTAACTCAACATTCAAATCCGAAAGGGAATTCTCCAAAATAGCATTTTTCTCGAGAAGTTTCTCCATGTGCTCCAGCTTCTCCAGAAAAACTGCTTTTTCAGTTTTGTCTCTTACACAGGTCTCTTTTAGCTCAGAATTTTCATCCTGCAACTTCTTCACAGATGAAGCCAAGCACTCGGGATCCAGGCCGGCCGAGTCTACTTGCTCCAACACTGTCAGGTGTTTCTTGTTCAGGTCATTCAGTTCCTCTTTCAGACAGTAAATTTCTTGCTGAAGAGCATTTCTCTGGTCAACTCGTAGTTCAACCTCTGCTTCTAGTTTCTGTATCGTCTCCCTTAAGATTAAAATTTCACCCTCCAAATTTGTTATAGACAAAGATGAAGATACATTTAGCTGGTTCAGGTCCTTGTTCTCTTCTTTCACCTTCTGAATTTCATCTTGCAAACCCTGACTAAGAGTTTCCATGTCCTTCAAAACTTGAGCCCTATGCTGAAGCTCTGCAGCAAGAGTTCTCAATTCTTCCTGAGATCGGGAATGCAATTGTTGCAGAGTTTGAAAAGCAGTTTCAGCCTCCATGAACCGGAAACGCTCTTCTTGTATGCAAGTCCAGAGTCTCCCCAATTCCTTCTGCTTCTCGGTAAGTTCTTGACTTTGAGTTCCCATCTTCTGTAGAACAGACTCCAACTCGGAGTGCAGAGTTTGATTTGATCTCTCCAAAAGAAGACATTTCTCTTCAGCACCTTTTAACTTTGCAACCCCATTATCCAACTCACAGTTTAATCTTTGAGCCTCATTTTGGGCACAAGCAATTTTACTCTGCAAACTAGCAATTAACTCCAAGCATTGCTGGTACTGAGGGGCGCAGGTTTCTTTTTCTCCGT
>JAYMTK010005346.1:0-10297 GCA_036897405.1 Pelargonium myrrhifolium
CAAGAGTAAATAAATCATAACAGCACTATATACACAATATGGTACATGAGGTGAAAGAACAATAACATTCATGTCAAAAAGTTAAAAAGATGAAAAGAAAACCATGCTATTACTTATTCATCAGGTTAAATATTTATAACCCGTGCAACGCACGGGGCTTAAACCAGTTCAATATAAAAGGGAAAAAATAAATCTAATTGTCAATAGAATGCATAGTGCAATGTTAATGAAGTGCCAAAATGCTAGCAATCATTCAGTGGAAGTTTGAAGCTTTTCTCACCGATGTACTTTCCATTCCTCTCAAAGTCATTTAAAAAATGCAACACAACTATAGACGGAATGACATGTCCAATATTTTCAGTGTCTTCAATTCCGTAACCCTAAAGCAAGTGTCTCGTGAGAATATTATATATAAAGAACATGTAAGAGCGACTGAACTTGGCACAATTTGAGAATCTACAGCTAACCACTTAATATAATTAAAAAGAAACTGAGAACATAGCAGTCCAGATAAAAAATATATATTTTGCCAGCAGGCCAGACAATCTTACCTGAAATGCTACTCCAATGCACACTCCCTGGTTGTTGAAAGTAGGACCACCACTATAACCTATAATATAATAAGTTTAAGTAATAGGCATCACAAAGGGGGAGGAAAAGGTTCCAGAAAATAACAAAGATAAAATAAAAAATAAAAATGCTGCATCGAAATATTTGTCCACGTTCGTTTGTTTATAGAGTGAAAGAGTTGATAGTAACTACAATGCAAAAGAACATGATCGATGTGTAATTTTAAGTATCAACTGACCAGGATTAATTGCTTCATCAGTTAGAATCCCCAGTAAATCAGACGAACAGTAAGTATATGGTATAACCTGATGTAATAAAATAAGAATTAACTGCTCAGTATAGGGGAGTGCTAGGTTTATGTGAAAATGACATCGAACACTGAAAAAAATAGTATATCAAGATCTTCTGTCACACGTCAGGAAATAAGCACCCAACCTACATGATACACGATAAACTATATGTAGATTAACACAAATTAACTACAAGGAGACTAAACAGCCGCATATGCATTATACGAGTTCGGTTTGGTGGTATAATTCAAACCTGTATATGTGATACAACTCCCTTTGTGATTGAAATGGTGTCTCCTCCATGTGGATATCCCACAACAGTTACTGCATCCTGCCCATTGAAAAAGTAACATATGAGAGCCTTAAAAGTTATGCTAGGAAGAGATATTCATGGCATAGAAACAAGAATTTCAAACTTAGATGCAACATAACCATTGTAAATCTGCATTCAGAATATTATGATATTTGGTAGTTTTACAGTTGAAAAAAAACAAATGTCACGTCTTATAAATTTTTGGTGCAAGCGCTTACTTGAAGGAATTAAACTAGGTAAGGTAAATTGTTGCAATTTTTATTATTATACTTTTAGTGTCAAATCATATTTGGATTGGATTGGGTGAAAAAGTATAAATTCTATTAAGATGTGTTTATACGACTCCTCAAAATCTTCTTCACTGACCGAACATTAGCCCCTTGGCAAACGTTACACAATGACACTATTCTATAAAAGGGTAAGTTTACCTGAAGACTTAGCAAACGCCTAAACTGGAGAGGTTCAGCTCCTTCCCAGAATTCCTCACTTTCTACAGAAAGCAGAGCTAAATCACAATCAATTCCAATGGCCAATACCTGTACATTAAATCACTCACAGGATAGTAAGCTGAAACTACTAGTTAATTAGATGTGAAGTAATAGCAACTAAACCAACCAGCGATCACTCAACTATAGCAGTAACTATCAACCTAGATTACAGGTGAGAAATGCAACATAGGATAGTATTGAACTTTCATGCCTGTTTTGAAACAATTATTGTAAAGAAATGAAACGACTCTTAAGCTCAGGAAGTACAAATGTGGGAAAAATGATAATTTTGGTTACAAATATTAATATAAAAGCCTATTGACTAAAATATTTGAACACTCTCTATGACATGAGATCATTCAATTTCCCAACCTACACTATCCCTAGAATTACTTGTTACACTTCATTTGCATCAATTGTATACATTATCCCTATTTAGATAGCCCCCAAATATATTAGAGAAATTACACTAAGACTTATTAAAGATGTTGTGGTCTTTGATTAACATTTTGATATTGCACAAAAATAATTTGTTTCTAAAAGAATTACCTCGGCCACATATTTGGTATCATCACCCCTTCTCTGTACTTTGATCTGCAAGCATAAATAAATAAATTAGTAACACTAAAAACAATTGAATGGCCAGGTTGATTCAAATATTATGCTGCCAATAGTAAAGGGGAAATACTAAATACTCATTATGTATTGATAAATATATAACCTGTGTACCATGTTTAATACAATGTGCATTTGTTATAAGTTTCCCATCCCCAATCATAAAAGAACTGCATAAAAATACATCAGAAAGTATAACATAATAAAGAAAAACTGTTAAGAAAATGACCCGGTTGTAAAATGACTCGGTTGTTGTTGTCAGGAAAGGGTAAATATTTTGCCAAGGAAGGGTATAATCAGGCACAGAATGGGTGCAGTAGACCTTCACAAATATCAAAATAGCATTCCAATTTGTTAAGAAATAGTATACACACATAAAGACAAATGTATAGTGACAACAAATTAATATTTGACAAGTAGAAGATAGGATGATTACCATAATTTCAAGCAACTCTAAGTTTATTACCTAGCAAAGAACAATAACATTCATGTCAAAAAGTTAAAAAGATGAAAAGAAAACCATGCTATTACTTATTCATCAGGTTAAAGTCGCAATGAACGCCAAAATGACATGATTTAAAATCTGCTAGTACTGAAAACATCCTTGGTTCATTTCACTTTTAAGGCTCAATCAGTACAAAAGAGAAACAGAAAGAGCTGGACAACAAAAACTAGAAAGAAACAGTCTTCAGCAAACCAAAACAAATTGTGAGCTTCAGGTTACAAATTCTTTTTCTGTGGTGTTTGTAGGATACTGAGAAATTGTGGACTGAATGGTACAATTCCAGACTAAATTCAAACCCAAATTAAATTAGATTTAGCAATAAAGCTATGCAGACCTAAATATAAGTTTACATCCCAAAATTAAATTCAAACCCTAAATTATTCTAAATAAACCCTAATTTACCCAAATTCATAAAATACCCAATTTCATACAAATCATCTCAACAAATTCTAAAACCTAAATATAAACACAAATAACCAAAAATCCGAATGAAAATGCACAAATTATTCCTACATTGTAAGGTTCGTACCTTGACCGGTGGAGAACTTCGATCGGTTTGGCTTCGGGAAAATGAAACGCCGGAGGCGGAGGAGAGTCGAGAGACGCAGAGGGACGCCGAGAGAGGCCGAGTGAGAGAGGGAGGCGGAGACAGAGAGGCTGAGTGAGAGAGGGAGGCGGACGGCGCCGGACGGGGGTCGAGAGAGGTTTACGACGGGATTTCTCACAGTCGCAAATAACACCGTCGTAAACGGAGGTCTTTTCTTGTAGTGGGCCTTGCACGTTCCACGACATTTGGCAAAAACTTCATGTTGTTATCAATCCATAATTATTAACTTATGTATTTCTCATGTAGTGCATGTATGAATATTTTTCAGAACTTTTACTAATTGGTACATTGACGGTGATTTCTCTCAATACAGTTTAAGTTTTTGACTAACGAAAACTTACATTGGACTTGTTAAAAGCTCTCCACCAACCACAATCATGGAGGTTCTCATACAGTTCCCCCTTTTTGTTTAAGTTGTCATATACTTTCACTACCAATGAATATAATTCTTGTAGTGATTTTATTTTGTTAACAATTATATGTATTTGGTGCGTTTTGATTTTTCAAAATCCAAAACACACAGGGGATGTCGTTTTCCTTCTCGGAATTTGTGTATGGGCTTGGGCTTTGTGGTGTAAAGGTCCAAAACTTAAAGAGTCCATTGGGCCTGGTTAGCAAATCTCGGGTAACGCGTTTGGATACTTGGTTCACACGTCAAGGTCGTCTAGTCTTCTTCTTCCTCATATATGGGAATGATTCTTCGATCTGGGCATGCAAAACTAGCACACCAAAGAAAGATGAGATCCGGGGTGATTCTGGGACACCGGCTCAGGCATGAGAGTAAGATTTATTGCCAGAAAATACCGAAGAAAGCTAAAGAGCTTTTAAAAGAAAGAGTCTCGGCTCAATGAACAGTGAAATTGCGAGAATGTGATCATTTTCTCTTACCATGAGCATGGTATTTATTAACCTTACCAGAGGTGTACACGTGTCTGCCTCTGGTGAGATTGAGGTGAGGGGACCACTGAGTGGGCCTAGGTTAGGGACGCGACTTCGGCTCCCCAGTTTTCTGTCCCGAGTTCATGGTGATCACGCGGGGGGCGGCGGGGAAGGCGACGTGATATGCATGTGGCTCGCTCGGGGCTCCTCCATGGTAAAGGTTGGGGGGAGGATGCTCACGGGTAAAACTGGCTGTAGCGAGACCTTGCAGATGAGACCGTGAGACAAGTATGGGGGTGCTGGGAGCGCTAAGTCCTTCTGAGGACGAGCGTAGGGAGCGATCCATCCTAGGACCTTGGGGTCCTGGGAGTTGGTCTTGGAGCTTGGGCTAGATTGTTGGGCCTCATCCGCGGACTCGACCATTGGGCCTTGGAGGCGGAGATTGGGCCTCGAGCCTGGCTCTCGAGCTCGAACCCATTTACGGGGCTGTGTAGCGCGTGGGAGACATGGCACTTGGGTGCCACGTATTGAGCTCTGATTGGTCGTCGAACTTATGGATTTTTGTGTAGCATCAATATTAATCGATCCTCGCTAGTAATTTTAACATAGATCATTAAACAAAACACTTTTGGTCTAAGTTTAAGCTAAAATTATAGCAAATGTTTGAAGTTTGGGCTAAACTTAAACTAAAGGAACAAATATGCTATATTCGTCACAAAATGAGAGAAGAAGAAGAATCTCGGCCAAAGTTTAAAGGGAACAAGATTCAGTCATGTTAATGAGATGATACTCATATCACCTCATAAATTGATACTTATACACACTCTAATAAATTTGTGGGCGTGTAGCACCCTTTCGAATCTATTTATTTTATATTTTGAGTGACCCTTAACCATTAACCGAGACTTTTTGCTCTCTACATATACGCATTGAAGCGGTAAAAACACACTCTCAAATCGATCTCCAATTGGTTCTTAATGAATTTCAAGAATACAAGATAACTTAATGTAGGAAAATATAAATAAAATTATTGGACCGTGTATGAGGAGCCATATGAATGTTAATTTGGCACGGTAAAACATAAGGATACCATATATGTTCATATCCAAGTGAGTCATGATGAGTAAATTATTCAGAGAACATTCTCCACCCAACCCACTCACTCATGTTCATATCCAAATCCACCAAAACCCCACAAAAAAGAAGAAGATAAAGTGGTGAATTGTTATAAAGAAGAACATCAAAGAAACAAATTTAAAGCATAATTAGCAATTGCAAAAGCAGCGTTCATGTCCCGTGTGCCCCTCCCCAGACCCCATTTATTGTTCAGAATTATCAAGGGTACGAGCAGGCATGGATCCAGAATTTGTGTTCTGTGGGGCAAATAATATGGATAATTTTTTTATTGAACTATTAGAACAAAAAATGAAAATCGTGTGGGGGCAAGAATTTAAATTTTATCAAATAGCATAAATAAATACATGAGTTTTAATTGATAAATACAATAATTGTAGTTGAATAATTTTATTTGTGGGGGCAACTGCCCCCAATACACATCAAGTGCATCCGTCTTGGGTACGAGTGTTCGTTCAATAGAAAAACTCAAAGAAGAAAGAGTGGAAACGGATGAAGTCGTTGAAGAGAAGAAAACGTTACATATAGAACAAGAACTTGAAGATTCTTGAAAAGACATATCTGAAGAATGAATTGGACTTGAGAGTAACTAAGAAAAAACTACATATACTTGAGGTCTCTAGGGTCATTGAAACGGGGTGGGTGGGATAAATCTCGGGATGGAGAGCTCCCAACCATGGGCCGTCCGTTAGCGAAACACGCCTTTCATCCCTTGGTTGGGCGGTGTGGCGGACGTAGCGGGAGCGGGTTACAAACAGATTTCGTAGGCCACAATTTCATTTAAACAAACTCAAAAATATGTATTCAAACGATCACATGTTATGTCGCCACGTGTTAAATCACATAACATCAACATGCATATATACAATTTTACCCATTTGAAACTAACAAATGCCACAAAATCTGTTTTAACCACCAAATCAATAGATCATGATTCATGTCAATCACTTCTATATTAGTACATTCTTCCAGCATCATAAATTGCTTTATTTCAACAATTCTTGCGAGATATTGGAGTTGAAAATAGCTCATTTGCACTAGTTATCAAATATAATCTATCTTACACGACTTATCCTTCAAATCTGATCTAAGTTATTAAACAAACTCTTAATTAATTATAATTTTTTAATAACTTAATTACCATGCATAGAGTAAGCTAATATAACAACATATATATTGAAGATAATGATCTTGGTCAGATCTTCCACAATTCCAATCATCAGCAAGAAACAAAAACCATCAAGATACTACTCAGCAACCTAAAACCAATCAATATCAACAACATGCAAAAAGAGAAAAGCAAAGGAAAAGAAGAGCAGTGAGCTTCAACCTTTACCTTTTACTTTACTGCTTCTCTTCTTTTCTTTTCTCAGACCCCAAACAGTCTCTTTACCTCTTCACTCCACTCTTTCAAGCATCACTATGTTCCCAACCCAACCTCACACATTCTCCAAAACGCCCTTCTCCTCCTCCAAACTTTGTCACCACCTATTTATATGACAAAACCCTAGACAGAGACAAAACCACAATTCACTGATCATTAATTCAACAAACAAAAATGGAGATATTGTCGCAAATGTGGTCGTTTCTTGGACTCCTCACAGTCCTCCAAAACGTCCTCCCCTCTCAGCTCCTCTCCCTCCTCACCTCTTTTTACGAGTCCCTCCAAGATTTCTTCACTCCTTACTCTTATTACGATATTCCTGAATTTAACGGCTACTGCGCCGTCGACGTCAACCACCTCTACCGCCACGTCCACCTCTACCTCAACTCCGTCAACTCCACCGCCTCCTCCTGCCGCCGCCTCACCCTCTCCCGCTCCACTTCCTCCAACCGCATTTCCTTCACTCTCGCCCCCAACCACGCCGTCGCTGACTCCTTCGCCGGCCACTCCCTCTCCTGGACCCACCACGTCGACACCGTCCAGGACTCCCTCGACGAGAAGCGCAGCTTCACGCTCAAGCTCCCCAAGCGCCACCGTGCCACCCTCCTCGCCCTCTACCTCCACCACGTCGACTAAAGCGCCGAGGAGTTCGAGCGCTTCTCCCGCGAGACTCTTCACCAACAACGGAAACAGATCTACGATTCCGGCTGGGTCTCCGTCCCCTTCCGCCACCCTTCCACCTTCGATACCCCCACGCTCGAGCCGGATCTGAAGAACCAGATCACCTCCGATTTGACGGGTCCTGGGTCGACTCACCGGAGCCACCGCCGAGTCGCTCATGGGTCGACTCACCTAAGGCACGAGGAAAGAGCACACAGAGGAGGGCGAGACTCACCTAGTCAGATGCCTCCGACAGTGGAGCGGTGCGAGTGGATGAAGAGGGCGAGGTTCCGACGGAAAAGACACCGTTGAGGAGGAGGCGGGCAGTGGAAGATGCGGGCGGAGATGGAGATGGAGGCGGGCAGAGGTAGAGGAGCTGTCAGGGACGGAGATGTAGGAGTTGCCGCCGACGAAGATGCATAGTGGAATAAGGTGGAATGTGGAAGGTGGAAGGTAGAAGGAGAGTGAGTTCTAGGGTTTGGTTTTTAAAAATCAGCCCCTAATTCTTCAATTAAATCTTTGGTTTTTTGGAGATAGAAAAACAAATTAATTTTTGTTAAAAATCTGTGATTTTAGTGTTTTTTTTTTCTTTTTTATATTAAAATATTATATAATGGTCCACGTCAGCCATAAACATGGGCTCTTACTGGCCACGTCAGCAATGAGCGTGTGCTCTATTAGCCACGTCAGCACATTGACTCCACGTAAGCGTTTTTTAACGGACGAATTAACGGAATGTGACGGTAGGTACTGTATTGGGTACAAAATAAAAGTGTGGGCACTAAATTTTGTTGAAAATAAAAGTGTGGGTACTAACTCTGGTACAATAAAAATTTAGGTACTAAATTGAGTTTTGCGTCAAATTTTGAATACTATTTTTGCATTTATCCCAAATAATAATAATAATAATAATAATAATAATAACATATCTTTCTATGTATGAGAAATACCTCCACTCATGTCCAATACAAAGGTATAGAACCAAAACATACTTAGACCCACCATACACCAACAAAATAAGAAGGTAAGATCTATAACTCCTAAAAATATAAGAGATTAGTGAAAGACTAAAGATCTAACTTAGATATCAAAAGGGCTCCACTAAAATAAGTCATATTTTACAGATTCATGTACCAAAGAGACCACAAGGGGATGTTAATCAATCAAGTCACATGTTTGGATCAAAACATGTTAAACAGTAGGCTACATACAATGGGTAGGTCCACTACTCAAATATCAACATTATTAATAGAATTTAGATTTCACAATTATATGTGCTTAATTTATTTTGTAGGGTTAAATGGTTTTATTTCCTTTAGATCGAAATAGTATATTTTAGATTTAGCCCCTAATCATGGTTTTGTCTTGTTAGAGCTCTTGAAAACTATTTTTATTATTAGTAAAACTCACTCAACCGGCTAAATCTGATTTTCATGTGTCACGCCAATATTTGTTGACACATCATCACACCATGTCAGATACGAAGTTCACTTGGACGTGCCATATAACATACCGTTTCATTTTTTCGTCATTCACAACCAAAACGTCATTCAAAATGACATCGTTTTGGCTATCTTTGATGTTAGAAAAAAATGGAACACAAAATTTTGTATGATGTGACATGCACACATGGACTCTATATTTGACTTGACATGATGATATGTCAAAAATGTTGATGTGACACTTGAAAACCGGCTACAACCGGTTGAGTGAGTTTAACTAATAATAATAAAGGTTCACAATGACTCAAATAAAGCAAAACTTTAATTACGGGATAAAACAAAAAATGTGGTAGTCCAAGAGAGGCAAAACTTTTTAACCCTACTTTTTATAATTTACGATGAAAGACTTTAGTCATCAACACTCTTTCACGTGTAAGATACAAATTTTCATTTTATGGTAGCAAACTGTGATACCAAACATGAGCCTGATTGTGTTGCCTTTCCATGTGTTGTTCGACCTAAAAATAGCTACACGCAAGGGGATGTTGATTGTATATATATATATATATATATAAAAATCTCATTGACTGTGCACATGTCGAGCCCACAATAAAATAAATAAATGTGAAACTTGCACGTCAAGGAGAATGTTGAAGTGGTGACTAACAAGATTGATATTTTAGCAGTGAAGTTCAAACCATTTATGCAAGTCAATGTTTCAAATTTAATTATACTTCGTAAAATTTCAATATTAAGTTCAATACAAAGATGCAAGAGGATGTTACTCAATTGAGCAAGACCGCATGTTTTGAGCTTCTAGTACTAAAAGATCGACCTGGCAATTTGAATCGTAGGTCTAATGCAGGTCGGGCTAAAAAACTCACGCGTTCATATTTTATAACTTTTTATCAAACTTATTCTTTTCCACCGAGTGGCGAGACTCATTAGAACTGACAAAAAATTGTCTGATAAAAACACATGCATTTTTTGGCTCGGCCAATTTAGACATGTGGCCTACATTACCAAATATACTAAATGATGTGTTCCTGACATGAGTAACAATTTTATACTTGTGAGAGTTTATTATTTCATCACCACGTTTAACAAGTGTATACATGCACATGTACAATCGAGAATCTTTTCAACACACTTCATATATGTAACTCGTGTGAGACTCACATTTTATTATTATTGTGGGCTCGACCACATGCACAATTGAAAGACATTAAATCAAAATTCTCCCTCATGTGTAAATAGTATGCGTAACCTATTCGTTTTATATTTTTCATCACCAATTTTTAACAAAGTTTGGAAAATAATCGCAACTAATGGATTAATGATTAAGGCCCAATAAATGTTAAAAACACTTTATGTCCATAAATTTAGGGAATATTTCATGTTACTACCCTC
>JAYMTK010005347.1:0-10297 GCA_036897405.1 Pelargonium myrrhifolium
GGCTGCCCCAGGCGTGTCTCACAAGGCAGGCAAGATGCCATAGGGGGCAACTGTAGCCATCAAGCCCATGGGGGGTGAGCCGTCCAACGTGAGCCCTCCTCACGTCAGCAGTCAAAGTTAAAAGCAAAGTCTATGGATAACAAGCCCTTATAGACCCCCCCAGCTTGTTGGTGTGCAAATCCAGCAACAGGGGTGTGAAGTCAGCTTTCTCCACCAATGGGGGAAGCCAGGCCATCACCATGGCAAGGGGGGCCGACCCCCCATGATAGAGCAAAATGGCCGGCCCCAAGGAGCTGGCGCCCCTGCTGAAGAGCGGGAGGCCTAGCAGGCGGGTCCCACATCCAAACTTCTACCAGTGAGGACGCGCCACGCGTCAGGTAAACCTGAACTCTATAAATAGAGGCTCAGGCCAATGTCAAAAAGGTCGGTTAAATTCACATTTGAACACTATAAAAAAAGTGCACGAAAACTCTCTCAACTGTTGTTCGTGTTCTTCGCGTGTTCATTGTGTTCATCGCTGATTATTTTGGTCATAAGCTGATTTAATCACGAAACACCAGTTGGTAACTTTACAACCCCGTTTGTGGGAAATAATCTTATTCTTACGCCGGAGGCGAAATCCCGAACCCACATCCGGGATTGTCGCTTAACGGTGTTCTTTGTTCGCAGGCCCTTAGGTATTAACCGGACCCAGACCCTGCTCCACCATACTAGAGAGGTTTCATTTGAAGACCAATGCCAGGTCCTTTAGCCTACCGCCTTTGACAGCTGGACAAGAAGACCACTAGACGACGACGTACAACACCTTGACTGAGACTCAGAAAAAATAGTCTCATCAAATATAATGTAATTGATGATTTATATTGACTTACATACATATGTATTATAGATTTGAGATTTTAGTTACACGAAAATTCAATAGTAAAAATAGTTTAATTTACAATTCAAAAATGATAGATTGAACTTGAAAGATAAAACTATATTATAATTGTTCACGTTATGAACATTGAAATTTTTAAGTTGAAATTAAATGGTTATATAAAAGTGTTACATAAAATCGATATGTTATAAACTATTGAAATGAATATAAATTCAAACACGTCGCACTGCAACTCTAATGAAATGAATAATCGATTTATAAAAAACTAAACCAATGAAGTGAAAAAAAAAAATCAAACACCTTACACCGCATTTCTTATAATATCAACAATAGTTTATATTATAAGTTTTACTACTCGTGCAACGCACAAGGTAAAATGCTAGTAAAGATAAAAAGAACAAGCAAAAGGAGGGCCAAGTGAGAGATCAACACCAAGTACAAATAAGAGCTTTGAAACAATAGAATTATTGAACTGATTCCCGAAAGGCGGTCTAAAAAATTGGAGGTGACTAGAAAAGAACAACGAATGATATATGAAAAGCCCCTAGCGAACTACTATTTTTGCTGGCGAAAACTGATTTATGCGAGAAAACCAACCCGTCCGCATGGCTGAGAAACATAATGAATCCCAAAAATTATAGAATAATAGATCATTTGTCGATAAAAGTGATGTCTAATGAACAAGGAGGTCCGACACTGAGCAAAAAGCTAGGAAACCTGCCTAGACTCTTTATCGACGAGAAGCTCATTTACAATGAGATGTTCTGGACCTTGAGATACCGCTTCGAGTTGCTTACAAAATTCCCACGTTCTCTTCGCTTTGTGGAGGAGGGGTTAACACTTGTTTGGATTGTTTCAAAATTGCTAAGACTCAACCAAATGAAGATGATTGTTTGATAAGTTAGACCATAAACAGATAAATGCAATTTCACTGAAACATGAATTCTGCTAAATGATTAAATATCGTGCATTTTGAGATAAATATAAAATGTGGTATATCATATCTGAATCCTTGATGCACCATGAGTACACATCCTTGTGAGGTATGTGACTAGAAAAAATAAGTAGTCAGTATAAAGTTTTCTCTGTGATCATAAGATACAATTACATGCAAAAAAAGAATTAATTTAATTCTTGATTCGGAATCTATCTGTCTGTCTCAGCTCTGAAGCTCTAACCTCAAGCAGTCTTGAGTTCAATCTGTTGTTCAATTCATCAATGGTTCTTGTTTAGCTATCTAACATCCACATTGTTAACAAGAGAGACCAATTCAATATCCACATTGTCCTCACTAGCACTCCCCTCCGTTGAAAGAATAGAAGCATTGGGATCGCCCCTGGGTACCAAAAACAGCCCACAAAGCGGAGAGACCCTCAATATGTTCCGGATCAAAATGGCCAGCCAAAGATTGTCAAATTGTGTCTTCGTAACCTTCAGTACTTGGAGTAAGAAGCCTCCTACCCACGACGAAGACAGAAGTCCAAAGTTATCAATGGACATGAGCAGAGCAAAGAACGTGCCTTCGATTCCCGAGGGGCAAAGTTTCGAGCTCAGAACAAGAAGAGGCATCCATTTCAGCCTCCCAATCAATTGAGAAACACCTTCGTCGATCACAACAAAGAAATAATCCGGGATTCCAAACTTTAAGTTCCATCGCAAGACAAGCATTAAGTCTAGCATTCCCGAGGCACCTAACAGCAACTGAGTCCAAAAGAGCAAGTTTCGGAAAGCATGATCCTTGAGAGCATGTTGGTAGAGTATTGTCCCTAGGAGGGACCCTACAGATCCTATTGCGAATATATAACCAACACTCTCCTGCATAAAACATACAAATCATGAATTTGTTTTGCTGCGAACTAGTAGTAAGAAGTTCAAGAGGATATTTTGTGTTCCCCAAGTTTTGCTTTCTAATCTGTTTGGGAACCAGCATTTCATTTGAAATGCTAGATTTGAGTCAAATGAGGTGTTTGGGAACTCCAAGAATTTGGATTTGGATTTGAGTCAAATCCAATGGCATTTGAAATACAATATTTCAAATCTTGAATTTCAAATGACGAATTTCAAATCAAATCCATGTTCCCAAACGCAACCTTGAGTTATTCCCAAATTCGAATCACAACAGAATACAAGGCTTTTACTCTAATCTAGAACTGGCAATCTCGGAATAATCAGAAAACTAAGCAGGTCAACAATAAGTATAAAATATATACCTTTGAGAAAGACGGTCCTTCCTTTGAGTCTGTGTACCAATAAAACATTCCTTCTCGGATATTCAAGCTCAGTGCAAAGGATAAGTACATATATACACATGGCCTCCACACATCTGGCAATTTCAATGTTGACCACATAGCCTTGCCAGCATCAAGAAATTTCTGACTTACCTGAGGCCACCATGGACGATTAGACCACACAGTTTAAAAAGAACCAAGGATCAAATTTAGCCAAAAAGTTACCTGTGTGTAAGCAAAGTTATGCACTTGGGGTTCATCAAGAATTGCACCGAGCAACAATACCAGTCCAAATGGGATTGCCAGCAAGCCAAAAACTCCCTACAAGGGAAGATGAAACCGAATAACAATTAAAAATGGTCATTTTCAAGGGAGCTTATAAAATAAGAAAAGTCTGAGGTCTAGAATGGGATCAGCTAGAGCAAACCTTAGGGCCTATTAAGTGAACAAAAATCCCGCTGACAATGAATCCCACTAATGCTCCTATAGAAGAACTTAATGCACACAAGCTTTGCAGGTCAGGAGCAAGAGAAGGGTGGCTAATGCTGTTCTGTGCCACACAAGCATCGATGGTTACATCTGCTATAGCAACTCCAGCACTTCCTGCTGTAAATGACAACAGTGCAAATACAATATGCAGATTGTTGTGCAAAGACAACAGGAGTGTGGAAACCACACCAAGGAAACCTGAAATTTCATGCGGAAACTTTAATCAGAAGATTCAGTTAAACACCAACATATGAATTGATCTATTATCCCATTAAACAGTCAAGCTACTAAATGCAAGGGCATATTTACCAAATTAGAAGGATGGAGCAATATGTGAACAATAATCTTTCTATGCCGTTATGATGCGGTTCATCAGTGAGGGTCAAACAAGTATACTATCAGGTGAACTAAAATTTCTTTTATCATGTCTCTCCTCCTTCCACTTGTATATTATAGTTCTAGAGCTACTACCTTATCAAGCATTCTAGAATCCTATATCAAGATGCTTCTACCCCTTCAATACCCTAAATAGGGACAAGTGGAATTGGAAATAGTACCTATTTGAATTGAACAAAACTAAATGCATCATTTCGTTTAAATGAAAGTCCCTAGCTCAAAAGTCCACCTGGTGCAATGTATTTTCCATATGTCAGTGCAGATGTCATGTTTTAGCTTTTAAACATGGTGCAGTATATATATGAGATACTGTTAAGAATAATCATGTATATCCTACCAGGACTCAGCATACTTGTGAGCTCACATTTTGAGCCAACAAACTCTCAACTTCTTGTGTATCTATACATACAAAGTTATATCAAATGTGAGTTCACCATGTTTGCACTATCATCACTCTCACCTCTCACCTAGATGCACAAATCAAGATAACACTAAGATAGCACATATATGAAAAATAACTCTAGCTGCTAACCCTTTATCCATAATATAACACGAAAGTACCATCTATGTTTTTTGCACTGAGAACATGAGAAATTGACCAATGTCATTCTACGGCATTTATCTACAAGTTTAAATCATATCTAACAAAATGATTTAAACCATTTTTGCCAAAAAAAAAAACAACAGATGCACTCATAACTATGCAATCAAATAACTAAGAATGCAAATGAAGGGTTAAACAATAAACACATATCTTCATGAATTCAAAATCGACACTGAATGGAAAGATACACATGCAATATGTAGGCAATTACCAGCTAAAACAAAGTAGGGTCGTCTCCGGTAGCCAACAATTGGAAGAACATCAGTGAGAAGGCCCCAAATGGGCTTCACAATCCAAGGAATGCTGATAATTCCTGCATAAACCTGAGATTCAGAGGGCTGCACTTTTTGCACATCCTTCATGTAGTACTCTGTACCAACTCGATTAAGAGATCCACCAAACCCCTGATTGATTCCATAAACAACCACCACCCCTAAAACAAAACTCCAATGCATTTCCTTTGAAAGCATTTGTAACCAATAGTACGGAGCCCAAATGAAAGAGCAGTACCCTCTGTTCCCCACATTCCCTACCGCAGCCACATCATAGACTTCCAGATTCTCTTCTTCCTCCCCCACCATTGCTTGCTTCTTCAAAAATATCCCAAATTTACAACAATAGCACCGACCCAGTTCACCAAAACACTGGAAATCCAAACTACTAATTAACCGATCCAAACTCTACAAAAGAAAGGGAATAAAAATCGAAACTTTTTATCAGGGCTTGCAGATTCTAAACCGGATAGACACGAATAATCGAAACCCAGTTCACAAATCAGAGATTCCTGAGGTGGGTTCATCCGATACTGACACAATTTCTTTAGAAAAACAAGGAATCTCCAGAACAGTGATGTAGTTTCAGCTTGAATCTCCTTGGAACTTGGAAGCATAAGCCTTAAATCCCCAATAAAATCGGTACTCTTGTGCACGAATCTGTGTCACCTTCCTCTAACTTGAAGTGATCGATCTCAACGAAGAAAATAAAATGTCAAAGGTAGAGCAGAGGGAGGCAGTTCAAAGGTAACAGATGAGTGCTCCTCGAGCTCCAGATTTTGACCCAAAAATTCCACAACTGTGGTGAAAATGAGAGGCGCCCATTTCCATATCTAATCCCAATTATTTATTGTTATCCAACAGTATTTTTACCCACCATGTATGTCACTCATCTCTAATTGGGGATATTTGATAAATTTGGCGCCATTAACGACAGTAAAATAGGTTGATCGACGGCTGAGATTATAGACAACCAAATGCGGATGTGGGACCATGATTTTGAGGCAGCAGGATTGGATTGGTTCGTTGCTAGTTGGTTGGTAGTGGCGACAGGATCATGTCACGTTAGCTGGTCTGAAAAAGTGTCAAGTCCTATGTTCCTGGATTGGATCTCCACTGGATGTCCTAATTACCAAAACTTTAGCATTCTCCGACGTCGTCTTCGAGATCGGTTGACAACTATCTTGGTCAACTATATCTATATAAGAGGATTCTGAATCCTCGACTTTTTTTTTTTTTAATGAAAAATACTGAAACTTGCTATTAGTATCTTTAACTTAAAGCCGTTTAACAGCACCCGCAATAATCCTAATTCGAAGTTTAGTTGCAAGTTAAATTTTTTACATTTCTTTATGAGCGTGTTGAGCGAGGATCGAATCCAAAAGCTCAATTACTTATGCAGTTATGCGCTACCAACTACATCACTGTTTTTGAGTAGAATCCTCAATTTTTGCTACTTCATTCATAGAACTAGAGCTGACAATTCGTGTCGTAACACAACAAGAAATTAACATACGCATAACCCAACATGTTAGTAACCATGTTGTATTAGATATAATTGTAAATTAATTCTAATAATGTGTTAAATGCGTTGAGTTATGTCATGTCAAACGTGTTGGATAGTGTCGTATCAAACATGTTAGTTCAATCGTGTAGAACGTTTTGAATCGCCTTCGTGTCAATATGACACATTTAGTTATCGTATTATACGTGTTGTGTTCGTTTTGAATCGTGCATTAGACAAACAAAATTCAGCACAACACGAATGCACGAATTGTCTACGCACTTAGAACACTTGGTTGGTTGCATTACATACAAGACAAACCCAAACAGGATCTTTCTTTTGTTAAATTGATTTTTTAGTTATAGAAGTGATTGTGCCTGTGGCAATAGATTAGATATTGGGGTTCATTGTGGATGTGGTTTTGCATTGGAAAAGAATTAGAAAAAATAACAAAAGACAATCAAAGAATAAGGAGACAGAGATGTCTACATGTGTTGTGGACCAATTACTCTAATTCATTCCTTTGAGTTTCTCAGATATATATGTATATATATATATATATATATATGTATGCATCTTGTAATATATATATGCTAAGTTCATACAAAGCACAATATATAGCTAAACCAGAAGTAAGTGAGATTTTCATGATATATAATGACAAGGATGATCAATAGACATGAGACTGTTGGGAGTAACCCATGTAGTTGATCCTAGGTCGAATGTTGTGGTGATTATACACAGGATCTGCATAGTCTACAGCCTTAATCACCATAGCTTCGCGCCTTCCTCCGTCTTGCTCTTGAACTGCTCCAAACACGATTTCATTTGTCTCGCAGCTCTGCTCGTAGAACGTTTTTGGGCCCGAAGAATGATGCCTATGATGCTGCTGCTGCTGCTGCTTTTGCTGGTGCTCTATCTGCATCCGCTGCTGTTGCTGATAATGCTCGCCTTCCCACTGGCTGTAGTAAGCCTGGCTTTGCCTGAAATGGTGCGTCTTCTCCACGAGCGGGTAGCTACTTCGTTTCACTGTAGGCATTCGGGTTTCTATAGATGGCGGCTCATCTTCGTCGGGAATCACAAAGCTCTCTTGCATTGGCCACGCGTTTGGGCGCAAATTTTGTTGCTGCTGGTACTGATGCTGCATTGGATACTGGTGGAGAGGCTTTCTTCTGAAACCTGAAAACAATCCTCCAAAGACTTCAGCTACAGATGAGCCAGTGTTCAGGAAAAGCCTCCCGAGCGAGCCAAAGAAGCCCTCTTCCTGTTTCTCTGGCTCATCCTCGTTAGGAATTAAGGGGGGCCTCACAAATTTAGGAGGTATCTCATATGGATCCATTGGTGTACCTCTCTTCCCCGAAGATCTTTGGTCCTACACGACAGCGAGTAATTAGGTACTATAGGGAAAACATTATGAACTACTATGAGAAGGTAATGTATAAGACCTTTGTCACTTACAATATGGTTGGAAGAAAACATTGCTTTCACTCTACGCTGCAGCAAAGCCAGCATGTAACCGAAAAATGCAGCTGCAACAAGCACAGCTATACCTGCAGTGATGTAAACCATAATATATATGTACAAGTAACATGACAAGAGAAACATACATACAAGGATTGATGACAATTTGACAAAATGTATATATACCGAGGTGGAAACTAGCATCGTTCTCGCGGGCACAGTCTTCCTCGTGCAATTGGATCTCCCGGATTGCCTGGTGTCCTCTGTCTACAACCAAAAGTGAGCAACTACTTCCAACATAGACAATGTCAAAATCATTAGAAAATCTGGCATCTTCACTCGGACCATCGACATGACCTCCACCTCGTCCCCTATTACCACCAGCAATAGTCGTGACCCCTGAATGTATACAATACTCATCGTAAACCAAATATCATGTGTACTCAACAATAAGGGAGAAATGAATATAAAAGCTATTACCAGCATCACTTATTTTCCTAATTGCCATATTCATAGTGTCTGCAATGTATACGTTCCCTCTGTCATCTACTGTAAGCCCCTTGGGATGATCCATTCTTGCTTCTCTCGGCCTGCCATCGACATGCCCAGTGTACCCTTCCGATGATCCAGCAATCAGCTTGGGTCTACTGTCTGCATTACACGAAACAAGACGATCCAAAATGAAAGCCAAAAGTAAGTCTCTTGGCTTGTTAGCTTTTGTTAAACTTGAATCCAATCCAAACTGACAGATAGGAGACAACAAAGACAGTGCCCCAAACAGAATCAACTTTGATATCACGTTAAACTTGACTCCAACCCAAAAGGTTAAACTGACAGGTGGAGGACCCAACGTGTATATCAAGTGATGACAGACTTCACGTTCTTTCAATGTGTGGTATTAACATGCAAAATCTCCTATTCATTATTTTTCATAACAAATCCAAATGAATCAATGAATATCAGAAGCAAGAATGGAATCAATCTTTTCAATAAACAATCTTGGTCTCACTCTCACATTTAAAGTAGAACAATTAATAGCATATCTACAAAAAGATGAAACTGAAATCACACAGAAACCAAAGCTACTAAAGTGAAGTCTTATGGTAAACAAAAGCATAATACATGAGTCCCATATAGCAAGTCAAGCACATTACTTTCCACAAGACAAAGCTAACCCAAATTGCAAGTTTCCAATTCATATGAACATTGAAGAATTAAAGAGACTTACAACGAGACAATGAGGAAGAGATCTTGTAAAGGTTACTGTTTTCAGAATCCAGAAGTAGTAGCTCTCCACCTGGTGACTCCTCAACCGAATAAGGCTCAATTCCCAATTTACTTCCATCAAACACAGTCTCCACCGAATATCCACCCTCGAATTTCATCATCGAACGGCCAGAAACAGCTGAAAATTCAAACACCCCCATTTCAGTCCCCATTTGCATAATTACATTCAAAATAAATGGTGGGTTCAGTGAAGGATTTTAATTACGTGTTTTGGCGGTGGATTTGAGTGACCAAAGCCATTTGAAAAGAGCAGAGACCACATTGGAAACAACTCCACTAACAATTTCTGCAAAATTTAGAGTTATTGAAGCTAACAAAAAAGAAAAAAATAATGGAAAACAGAGTAGGTGTGTTGTGAACTTGACTGACTTGCAGGAGCTGTAGCAGCTGAAACCGATGAGAACCCACCAAAGAGAAGCACCAAAACAAGAGCAAGAAAGGCCCAATTTGAAAATCTAGCCATGTTGGGAAGAAGAAGAAGAAGGAGGTGCTGAAAAATATGTAGAAGGTTCAATAACCCAATGTATGGTTTAAGAAAATGAGCAAAAAACAATGCAGGAGGAGGGCACTTTATTTTTAGCATGTAAATCAGTGAACTTTTCGAGGAGAAAGAGACAAAGGTGGTATATATTGTGAGTTGTGGTCGGTTTCATAGAAGGAGCTCTGTTTAAGGAGGAGAAAAGTAAAGGAAGAGAGAGAGATGGGGTCTCTGGGGACCAATTACAGAGAAATAGAATCATGTTCTTTTATTTTCTCTAATAAATCTGATTTAGTTCCTGTAATTCTATATAATGCATTCTCCTCTAATTTTTCTCTTTACAAAAAAGGGTCTCACCACCTTTAATTAACCTTACTTTGATTTCAACTTCCAAATCATTAGAGTATTTTTCTCTTTTTGGTAAGGTGGTATCATTGTTTAAACCATTTGATTTTCATAAACCCAACGTATTTTCCGAACATGTAGAATGATATGTCAATTTTATATAACATGTATTTTTTTTTGTTCTTCATCAACAATTGTATATAACATGTAGAATGATATGTCAATTTTTTCTTATGTGATTTTAGGTCGATCACTTGTTGATGAACATGTTTAATATTTGGAATAAGTCTCTCGGGGTCCTTGAACTATCCAATTTGTTCCATTCGGGTCCTTGAACTTCACTTCATTCCGGC
>JAYMTK010005348.1:0-10297 GCA_036897405.1 Pelargonium myrrhifolium
AGTAAATGATGGTAAAAATCTTCTTTTTGGGAGACGAAGCCACGTGTCCGTCTCCTATTGGATGGGGCGACTTCTGATTTTTTATGCTTCATCACCATCAATTTGGTAGGAGTCCCAATGAGACTTGACAAAAGAAAAGAAGGAGCTATGGTGGATCCAACAATTCAAGAATTTAAATGGACGTGGGCCCCAGTCCGTGCGCTCTGCAGAGAGAAGAATAGGGCAGTGGTCTGAGGGTCCTTTCGGGAGTGCCGACTGATTTAACTTCGGCAGAAGAGGGCATGAGATGGATACCAGCACACGGTCTAGTCTGCTTGCGGAAGCATTCGCCCCATACCATGTGAACTTCCTACCCTCGAGCGGGATATTTGTCAGGAAACGGTTGTCAATGAAGTCATTAAAAAGATGACTCATTTATTTATTATAACCATGGTTGATAATTCACCCATAACCAACTTTTGATAAAAGAAACTCGACAGTTATAAATTTTTAAGCCCATCCGATTTCTATTGCGTCGTGTAGCTCATCTGATAAAAAAACTAATTTTGGGATGAAGAGAGTTTCCCTTCTCTACAAATCAAATGCATTTACTGATCATCTGTGAGTGGTACAACAAATATAAGGCAGCTAATAATTCAATACAACAAATGATTCTTGGCACAAAACAAAGAGCTAAAGCTACACACATGCCTCATCATATCAGCAAACAACGGAAATTGTAGCATAGCAAACAAAGAGACCGGGACACAGGCAACGCTAGCAATTGGGATAGCAATCCAAGCAAAGTCATGACCAAGAACTATAAAATGAGTTGCTGCAAAAGCCACCATCATGCTCGCTATGGAGATGAACAAAGACGCGAGGCCTATTATCAGCTTCTGCGGCAAAGAATGCAAGAAATCTTCTTCTGCATACCGCGAGGTGATGATGGACAGAAACATCAAAATTGAAGTAGCCGAGGAGAATAGCGCCAAGGCATTCGATATAGAAAAAACCATAAATGACCTGTCTTGAAGGAAAATAGGCCTTCCCGTTTCGTTGTTATTCCCACCTGGCACCGTGAAGATAGCAGCAAACATCACGGTAGCAATGAGAGTTGCAACGACCATGCACGAAGATGCTGTGTCTTTCATCCACTTCTCTCCTTCCCGAACAAGCGCTTTGTGCTCCTCTGTGAAGAGGATATAAGGCGTCTTTCCCTCCGAGTTCATCATTTCTCGGAAAGAAGGCTGGACAATCTTTTCCACTTCCTGGAGCAGCAAGAGTCAATAGTAAGCATAAGATCTCTATACATCACAAAGCAATACAAATCAAGGTCATAGTTTTTTTTTTTTCTAGGCAATACCAACACCCAATGGGAGGCACGAACTTGAAACCTCAAGGGGATCAAGCGCCTTAAACCATCAAGGTCATAGTTGAAAACAACGAGTTGAGAGTATAGGAGAAAAAGGAGATGTGAATATAACCTTGAACCAGTATTCACAAAGCAATACAAATCAAGGTCATAGTTTTTTCTAGGCAATACCAACACCTGATAGGAGGCTCGAACATGAGACCTCAAGGGGATCAAGCGCCTTAAACCATCAAGGTCATAGTTGAAAGCAACGATTTGAGAGAGAAAAAGGAGAGGTGAATATAACCTTAAACCAGTGTAGCTCTCGTCGCAGCTGTAGAGCAGCACCAGAGTCAGTTTTGAGTCGATTTGGAGGAGCCAGCTTTGCAGCAAGATGCAACATATTGTTGTTGTCTCTATCTTTATAAGCTGCAATTAAATCCTTATGAGCACCAATCTCATAGATGAGATTGAAAACATTCCTTTGGCGATGCGCCACTGCAACATGAAAGATACTTCTACTCTGACTATCAACTTTCCAAATGAGATCAGGATACATTCGGATGAGCACAGTTAAGAACTCAACATTCCCTATCTCGGCAGCAACAAATAACAATCGTGAAGGTTTTCGTATCAACTCTCCAATTTCCGAATCATCAAGTAAAAGAATCTGTTCCCAAAGTTTCTTCACCAGCTCCATGGCCTGGATATGCATCAGCTTTGCGTCGAAAATTGCCCTTGTACCTGGGACTGAATCTTTACCAAAGTCAATCACAGTTTGTGAAGTGAAATGAAAGATTCTCCAGCTATTGCATACCTATATATTTGAAGATGCTCAAAAGAGAAACAGCCAATTTGCGAAAACCTGAACAAGATTGTTTCCTATGGCTTGTAGAAGCAAAAGAACAATTGCTCATCCCCTCCATAGGTAAGCCTTCACACTTATATTAGGTAAAAAGTTAGTTGATATCGCATGTAATTTCAGATTCACAATCTACACTATGAAAGTAAAGAAGTTTAAACCATAAGCAATGACAGAGCAAAATTACTGACATGTGTACATACACCTCTGCAGAGTTCCTAAACGACTTGGAAATGCCATAGGCTTTCGAGCCAATACATGAAGAGCTGTCTCTCCATTGCCATCTTTAGCTATAGCTAATTCGGGGTAATTCTGAATAATGTCCAAGGCCACATCTGGAAGATTAACAAAAGGCAACAATCAATGTCATTGTTTTCTAGAAGATCTTTGGTTGCAAAGTAGTACAAAACAATTTTACTAACCATATAGGTCAGCTGTGATGACGGCGACAAGAAGTTCAGTGTGATCTTTTTCAGCCAGAACCTCTCCCTCAGTCAGAGAGTAAAGATACCAAACCATGTCTCTATGGCCCATCAGAGCAGCCATAAGCAAAGGTGTTGCTCCTTTACTGCCTCGGATTGATGGCAATTTTTTGTTCTTTTTCACCATTTCTTCGGCGTTCTTTGTGATTCCTGATGCAGCAGCAAAGCAAAGTGCAGTGTTTCCAGATTTATTCTGAAGTTCAAGCTCATCAGGCGTCATCAATCTCACCAACTCCCGAACAAATGTTGTATGTCTAGCCCCAGCTGCAATGTGAAGAGCAGTTTCCAAATTTCTTGTAATCCTAGCACCCACTGCTTCTGAATTCAAGGTCAAGAATTCTTTAGCAGAGTCCCAATCACCTTTAAGAGCTGCAAGATGCAAGGGAACATATGGAGTGATGGAATTACGTCCAATCTTCCCTGTAAAACTAATTAATAAGGAATTAGTTGTGCTACATGAGACCCTGAAATAGGCTTGTTAAATTTGGTGTGGGTACACTTATTCATTATACAGATCTGTCTTCAATTTTGTGTTAACAGTAGAGATATCAAATCAAGGTTTCTGAACTTCACATTACAGAAATGATACCAGGAGTCACAAAAGTACAAACTGAGCAAGGCAATTTTCAAAAGAATGATTAAAAAAAATAGCATATCAAAGTAAAAAAATTAATAATTGCATGTCTTATAGAGTTGGCATATACTCCCTCCGCCCCAAAATGACTGTTTTGGTTTCCATTTTGAGAAGTAGAAGTTAGTTAGTATAATATATTTCCCAATGACACGGGTTGTAACAAATTTAAGGGATACTAACTAATTTATTATAAGGATGCTATTGGTATTTCATACATAACTAATTTTCTAACAAAAGAAAAAGGACACTCATTTTGGGAAAAAAAAAAATTACAAGACTACATGACACTCATTTGTATATGGTCTTAAGGATCATATAGAATCTTATCCAGACTTCATTATGCTTTCATTTTGCTAACAGGAATTCATGAAAAATGGAGCCTTTTAAAACAGACAACTAAAAGTTATGATCATACCCAAATTTTGATGTCATGGGGTTAGCCAATGCATTATTGGTTTTCCGAAAAGGGAGGTAAACCCTACCTCTAGAGGAGGTTAACCATAGATAAATCTGTAGGTCATAACTATTTTATGTACTAAATTGATAGCACAATGAACTGAAACAAATTTCAAATAATTTGAAGAAGTCATTTGGTGAATGATTGCAGCCAATAATGCTCTAAAATATAATAGTGGAACATATTAAGCTTGAGCATTACTGCAATGTGGAGGGTCATGAGATTAGGTTCAAAAAGCATTTCCTTATGACCCACACTTGCATTGGTCATTTTACACATATTTGAATCAAATATAATTTGTGACATGTTAAGAACTATACCTATATGAGACAATGCTGCTTTTGTGGGCAACTCTACAGCTGTGTAAGGAGTCTGATTCCTTGTCAAAGAAAGGGGCCAGATGGATGGATCCAGTACGATGTCAGCGTCATTTCCTTCCATTTTTGGAAAACCAATTGAGCTTGGAGTAGCTTGATCATCTGGTCGAAGGTAAGAGCTTCGAGTGTCGGAGAATGTCAAACATGGGCTGCTCAGCTGCCTTCGCAATGTTAATGAAGTTGTCCCATTAACACTGAAGAAAGATGCATTATTGTTATGATAAGCTATACTTGGACAGATCACGTCTTTAATGCTTATGTCATCATCAGAGCAATCGACACTAATGCTCGCATCACTTTTGCACGAGGAACCTGCGACAGATTTAATTGCTGGGAAGCAAGACTGAATGGAGAGGCCCCCTTCATGTCCTGACGAATTTGATATCATCATCCTCTTCAAGAAGAACAATATCAGAAGAAATATTAGGAACTCAAATAGATAGAGCTAGTAAAACAAAACTGAGAGAGTATTCACATGTAAAGATATATAAAATAAAGAAGAGTATGCATATGCATATGCCATACCAATGCATATGCATTTAGGTCTCAAATTGCCAAATGGGTTGACTGATAGTTAAGGAACAACTTAAAGGATATGGTTAACATTCCAAAACATTGACCATCCTATTCATTAGGTTATGGAAGGTTTCTAATAAGTATGAGAACTAAATCAATCTATTTCTGTTCGTCTGAGGGACATAGATTGTACCTTTACTAACAAATACATCATCACAATTCACAATATCATCAATAACATGATAATGCTAATTTGGAATACAAAACAAGCTTGTAGCTAAGTTTCTTCATAATACAGAGGACTATATTTGAACTTCATTGATTCATAAAACTCATATCCACTCCAATGAATTCGTGTCTTGGCTGGATCTTAGCAACTAATAGCTCAGCTGAGACTCTTGCTCTTTTATGAGAAGAGAACAAAAATAATCTCAGTCATGTCATTGAAGTGATGTCACCTTATGAATTAACACTAGTATTATTCCTAGTAAATTTCCGTGCCTGTCCGGACACATTTGTCTTGTGTCTCGACCGAGTTTCAGCCATTAATAGCTTTGGCTGAGACTTCTTGCTCTCAATTTGAAAATTCGAAAGAGGAATATATATGAAGAAATGAACCATGTACCTGTTATAAGCTCTAGAGATGAAGCTCCTCTTTGAAGACTGTGTGCTACTGAATTTTGATATCCATTTTCTGAGCAACAAAACAGATAGAGAGTTGGGTTTTGGAGTAATAGTACTAATATGGAGAAAGACTTGATGGGTATGTAGAGACTTGAGAAGGTTAGGTTAAGAGTCAGAGTCAGAGGAGATGATGAAAGTGGAAGGGCACACAACATGTTTGCTGAAATGTCAAAGAGAAAAGTGTGAATGCATAAACAAATTGTCAGAGAATGTGACAGAAGCTTCCCATCATATTCCAATGCAAGAAACAATACGGAAACTGTAATAAAAATTACAGCTTTCAATTCCATATGAAAAAAATAAGGTTGATTCAAATTTCAATGTCAAATGAGTTTATTTCAACAAGCTTGCAAAACATAACCAAATAGAATGCAAATAATTTGTGGGTTTTCAATTAATAATTTAAAACTCGAACGTGATAGTGATAGTGATAGTGAATCTGGTCTGAGAATGTGGAGTCTCAACCATTACAATTTTTGACTCTCTCTCTCTCTCTCTCACACTTTCTCCTGTATTTGTGTGTTTCGGCCTAATTTCCTCTTTATCCTTCACACACACGTGTCCCTTTTCTTCTTCAACACTCACGGCATTTTTTTCTTTTTTCTTCTTTCTTGTTCAGCCTCTTTGACTTAATTTGCATTTGTTATTTTATTTCACAAAAACAAGAAAAAATCCCTTCTCAATGTTACTCAAAACACTTTGATCATCCCCCAAGAAAGAACAGGGAAAAAAAAATATAATGGAAAAAATCAAACAAAGCCCCAAAAAGAGTTCCTTCATGCAAAATGCATAATGTACTGTTAAGCGGAGGCTCAAGTGTGTGCCCAAAATACCACCTCAGTCATATGAGTAAGAATATACTCCACGGGAATTTGAACCATATATTGTTAGGAAGCAATCTAGAAATATCTATCTTCATACCAATGAGGGGATATTTATACTTACAAGATAAGCTCAACATGTGTCGTCATGTGATTGATTGTTGGTGTCGCGAGATTCACTTCAGGTTCTAATCGGGTGCTAGAATTCTATCATTTCATATGCACTATCGTCCACAACACCTGATGAGATTCGAATTTATCGTATGCCCTTTAAGTATTGCGAGATTGAATGGAGCCCCTGAGAGCTTGTACTACTTCGGGTCGCATCATAATGTCCTAGTGAGGCAATGATCATTGGGCGATCTGGTTAGAGAGTGTTTATGGGGTGACCAGACGAAGCGGGAATCTTAGAGGTGATCAGATGAGGTAGGGAGATTTGGAGACTTGTGGATCCTAAGTGTTGAGGAGAAGTGAGTACTTATCCTTGTGGTTTGGAGCTATCTTATGGAAGTTAAATGTTGACTTTAGGTGCGACCCGACTATGCAGGGACCTTTAGGGCCTCTTGTGGACATTAAGTGTTGAGTACAATTGAAAAGATATTTTTGTGACTTGACGCTCTTTTGTAGAGACTAAATTTTGTATTTCTCCTTTAGAGCGGAGAGGAACTCTCTATAGAGTCCTTTAGGACCTCCATCGTGATCTTGTTCTTTCAAATGAGTAGCGCACAAGTGAGGAATACACCAAATGATCAGTGGCCGAAAAGGGAGCGTGCTTGTACACGAAAAAAGTAATAATGTTGCGGCATTGTTTGTTGAGGGCACGACATTATAGATTCAAAAAGGTTTTAGCATTACCTAACCAACGAGGAGACCTTTTGTGTACAATCAAGTTCAGAAAGTAAAAGAGGAAAACAAAGCGAACTCATTGTCCTATGAAGTATAAATTTGTTCATCCAACGTACAAATACATCTCATACCTAAAACTCACACAACATCCAATACTCTCGAGAGGTGTCGAACCTGAGCCCCCAGGTATCAACACTTTTTTAGAAACTAATCCAAACACTCTCGCCGGCAATAAACAGTTGGTAATCAATAAGTTATAAAGGTAGAAACAGAAAAACTATGGAAAGCCCAAAATTAACAAATTGACAGTGAAGCCCATCAGATCACAACAAAAAACCGGCCCACTGGCCCAATTAAGACAAACGGTCAAACATAACGTACACTGAGAGCCGGTAACGATATTTTCTTCTTCCACCTTCTTCTTCTTCTTCTTCAACTTTCTCTCTCTAACTTTACCATTTTCTCTCTCCATAAACCAGAACCAAAATAAAATCCATTGTACGTCTTTTTCTCCTCAAATCTTCATTTTTGCGAGACTCTTGTCTCTCGTTTTTCTCTATTTGTCTCCGTCTTGAAGCAATTCCGCTTCCACGCCGATCAAAGAAAAAATGGATCTTGCACCAGAAGAGCTCCAATTCCTGTCCATACCAGACATCCTCAAAGAATCCATCTCCATCCCCAAATATTCCCCCAAAACCTTCTACCTCATAACCCTAACCCTAATTTTCCCTCTCTCCTTCGCAATCTTGGCCCATTCCCTCTTCACCCACCCCATCCTCGCTCAGCTCAACAACCCTTTCGCCGATCCGTCCCAGACCAGGCACGAATGGACCCTCCTCCTTGTCTTCCAGTTCTGCTACCTAATTTTCCTCTTCGCCTTCTCGCTCCTCTCCACCGCCGCCGTCGTCTTCACCGTCGCCTCCCTCTACACCTCCAAGCCCGTCTCCTTCTCCTCCACCATGTACGCCATTCCCAGAGTCTTCAAGCGCCTCTTCATCACCTTCCTCTGGGTCTCGCTACTCATGGTTTCTTACAATTTCGTTTTCCTTGTTTTCATGGTTCTCCTCATCATCGCCATCGATACTCAGAACCCGTTTTTGCTCCTCGTCTCCATGCTCGTCATTTTCTTGCTTTTCCTGGTCGTTCATGTCTACATCACCGCCTTGTGGCACTTGGCGAGCGTGGTGTCGGTGCTGGAATCGATTTATGGGTTTGCGGCGATGAAGAAGAGCTATGAGCTTCTCAAGGGAAGGACCCAGATGGCGTCTCTGCTGGTTTTCGGGTATTTGGCCATTTGTGGGATCATTGGAGGCGTTTTTGGGGGTGTGGTGGTGCACGGTGGGGACTTTTATGGTGTGTTTACGAGGATCACCGTAGGTGGATTCTTGGTGGGGGTGCTTGTGATTGTGAATTTGGTTGGCTTGTTGTTGCAGAGTGTGTTCTACTATGTTTGCAAGAGTCATCACCACCAGGCGATTGATAAGAATGCTTTGCATGATCATCTTGGTGGCTATTTGGGTGAATATGTGCCTCTTAAGAGCAGCATTCAGATGGAGAACATGGATGATATATAAGATGGGACAAGCACAGCTGCTATAAGTTGTAAGTTTTTTTTTCTTCTTTTGTATGAAATGTTGTAAAAAAATTGAAACTTTTGGCATGAGTCTGCCTAATTTCCCTGTTGGGTAACCTGCAATTGTTTTTTTATATATTTTACTCTCTTACTCCTTAATAAGAACATTATATCTTATTTATCTATAGTTGTTGTGTTGTACTTAGTTTTAGTATTATGTTGCGATGGATGCTGCAAGTTTCTTGAAACTATCATATGTTGGTTGCATTCCTAGCTTATTCAATTTTCAATTACTTTCTGCCGTCTTCTGTCTCTGGTCCTATGTAATTAAGAGATATTTATGAGTTTTCTGGTCAAGAAAGAAATTAATGACTCACTAGAAGGTACCTAACTAAAAGTTTGAATACCACTCCATCAGTTAAATGTTGTGACTTGGTTCAAATTTGTGCAGTTTTAGAAACACAGCCGTGTGTAATGTGAGTGTATTGTGGAATGTCATTGGGATAGAAACTGGATTTTTTCTTTTCTTTTCCCAGAGAGTCTGATATAGGGCTGAGTATTCAAACTTAGTGTTGCATACTAGTTTGCTTGTGAAGATCAGGACAGATTCCATTCAGTGCACTGGAAGTGAGTTTTTTCTCATGTAGGTTTGAGGATGCCTAATACGTTTTGGTTACTCTATCAATTCTGAAATGATGTCCTTGGCTATCTCTGACTGGTGTATTTGTGTGGACATAGTTATTCATTACTGCGTCAATGATAATTTTTGCAATGAGATTTCTAAATCTTCTATCATGCTAGATATTATGCCTCAGGTTGATGCTTAATGTGCCTCCAATTGGTTTAGTGAGTTAGATGATATTCCCTCTGTCCCAAAATGAGTGTTCTTGTTTCCATTTGAGAAAAATTAAGGAGAAGTTTGTGTGGTATATTTACTATTGTATCCTTATGATCACGTGTTAAGGGATACTAACTAACTAGTTATAAGAATACCATTGACAATTCATGCATAACTAACTTGCTAAAAAAAGAAAGAGTTCACTCATTTTGGGACAAATATTCAAGAGAAACAGGACACTCATTTTGGGATGGAGGGAGTAAACTTCCGAACTGAGGTCGCTGAACCATAAAAAAAGGGGAGGAAAGGGGGACATAGGTTCTTTGACCATTAGTTGACAACAGGAATACTAACAACTTAAGCCCAAAGAAAGCTAGAGTCATGTACTACTCTGGAGCTTATTAGGCTCTGCAATTTTTCCTTTGCAAACATGTTTTTTTTCTTGATAAGACTGAGAAAAGAAATTGGATCCTTGGTATTAAATTTATTGTTGCAGTGGCTAATGGCTATAACATGATATCTGTTTTTACCTGCATCATACTCGGCTGACAAACTTATCTTTAGTGCAGCTGCTACTTCTTGGAGGATTGATATTTTATGTAGGAAATGTTCTTTGATAACAGATATACCCATGAGTGATATACTATCTTGCTTTTGTAAATCAAAGGATAATTTTGTGAGGTTTCGTAGAGCTTTAGATTTTTGACATAATGAACTATGTTTGAACTTTCCTTCTTACCTTTTCCAATTGTCTCACATAATATGTATCATCCACTAAGTATACATGTCTGAATGATGTACTCCCTCCGTCCCAAAATGAGTGTCCTGTTTCATTTGCATTTTTGTCCCAAAATGAGTGTCTTGTTTCCTTTTC